>OMNV01029206.1:34791-63437 GCA_900303265.1 Brotula barbata | reverse complement strand
GCGGCCCCCGGAGCGATCTCTAAAAGCCAAATTACTGCTCCTTATCTAAGGAATCATATCTACTAGTTATCTGCTCCTGAGATAGGCTCCCCTCTCCCTCTCCTTCCTCTTTCCCCCTTGTGCTCATTGGCAGAAATGCTATTTATTTGTGATTACAGACAAGCCTTTGAATAAAAGATGTTTGTGTTTGAGATCCAAAAGTTTCGGCAGATTCTGAACTCTTCGGATTCTTTAGACGCTGGAGCATTGAAGGCAGAACACCTTATTCGGGCAGGGCTGCTGGGGGTGGTCTGCTGCAGAGAGAGGGATGAAAGTGTAGCCGATGGGAAATACGAGACAAGACCTCAGACTTCTCTGACGCTTTATATCACACATGCTTTCAGAGGGAATTCATACTGAGATGAGGTGTCGAATTGACTTTAAATGCCAAACTTTATGTTAGAAACACATGAGACATGGAGTTCCAGCACGCACTCCGGAGAGAGCGGCCAAAAACGGTGAAGTTTTTGCTGGAAGTTTCTACACTCAAGTGCATGACGAGGTGAGAAAAATACAACAAGGTGTAAATCAAAGAAAGCCAAACAAAGGTACGCATCACATTTTAAGTGTAATTCGACATTATTTGCACCAGATTGAACAGAAATAAATCCACCTTTGAATTTAAAACCGATAAACTTGACCCACAGAGCGGCTTTCTATGATTCTCTTGTTTCACCAAATTTGTTTCAAGAGTGGAAAAAACCGAACGTAGCCAGAATTTACGGCAAATTTTCAGACCGATTTCAATCATTTCCCGACGCTGAAGTTTTGTCAGACTCAGCGCGTGCATCCGACGACTTGTTAAAACGATTTTAAGTGGCTCTTTTCTCCTTCCACTTCTTATCTTCCCTCTCTTTCCCTCCATCTGTTGAAGTCCCTCAGCCGGAGAGGTGCACATCAGATTTCAATAGTTGACCTCTTAATGCTGAGGTCAGTGCTGCACCGGCAGCGATTTCACACTCAAGATGAAAGGGAAATGAACACTGAGGATGCTGGGGGTGACATGGGGCCCTGACCACGCCAGCCATTGCCACTCTAACCGCTTGGCTGCACCGGGCTTGGATCTGAGATGAGCAAAGGGCTAAGATGGAGGTTGGCCACCTGTGTAACAATGGTAAAGTCACTGACCTAAGACAGTACAATACGAACCGTTTAGACCGCTGCTGTTATTATGAAAACGGTGTAGTTCCGATGTGGAGTGGATAACGTACTAACAAAGCCAGACACACGCCGTGCGACGCTATTTGGATTTGCATTCGTAGAGATTCTAACAGAGGAGGAACGAGGATCATTGACATTTCCTGATGCTCGGCGTCAGACTATCGGGCCCGGCCGGTTACAGCCCTCGCTCGCGCATTTCTAGAGGCCATTATTGAATGAACACTGAGACAAGGCCGGCAGTGAATGGACAGTTTGGTTACACCGCCGCAAGGCTTGAGCTCCTCAGAGTAATGTAGCGCTTAAGTACCTGTCAGCTTTATAAAGGAGGGAGTAGACTGTGTAAATGTGTGTGTAAATAGAGTGTCAGATCAGGACCCCAGGGAGCAGAGGTGGGGAGTGTGTACGTGTATGTGTGTGCGTGTGTGTGTGTGTGTGTGTGTGTGTATGCTCTTTTGTTCACTGATGCATACGTGTGTGCGTATGTGTGTGTGTGCATGCGAGTGTCACAATAATGATCATTTAACCCTCCTCAGCATTCCCCAGGGCAACACGTTCCCCTTTCGCCTTCACAGCGCTCCAGGCTCTCTCTCGCTCTCTGTTTCTCTCTCTCTCTCCCTCTCCCTCTCTCTCCCTCTCTCTCTCTCTCTGTCTGCTCCTCACGGTTGGGCACAGTTGGGAAGCAGCTCCTTATTCATTCATGAGAGAAGCCACCGGATAAATAAAAAGGTTCATTACTGTGCTAAAGTGTTACTAATGACATGTACCTGCCACCGAGCACCTCCGAAAATCTAATGTGACACACTAGAATGGAAAATCTATTCTGCCGCACCAAGGCCTCCAATGGTGCTAGCGCATACTCTATGGAAATTTCTCTCCGCTTGCCCTCCAATTGTGTCTCTCTAAAACCAATATTTACAATCCCATAGCCATTATGTCCTACTACGCCCTCTGCGCCTGCTGTTGCGACCTCCATATTAGCTGAAAATTGGACTTTGCAAACTTAGCAGGGGAGTAGAGACTGTTCTCATAGATGAGAGGGGGGCAGCACCAGGGGACCCAGCATGGGGTGAGCGGTGCCTCCACAATAAAGGGACCACCTCCCACCATATATACAGTATATATATATATATATATGTGTGTGTATGTATATGTATATGTGTGTATATAGATTTATATGTATTTACTGTATATGCAGTCGTTGTGTTCCCTGTGATATACAGTATTTGTGCTTGATTAACCCCTTAAATGCTGGTTCTGTCATTTGTTATTGAGCATGCTTTAAAGCACATTCAGACTTGTTTACTCGAGTACTTTCCTCCTTTCCTTAGGTAATCACCTCATGAAGTTTAACCTTAAATTCAAATTTTTAATTTTCAAAAATATCCAATATATGCTGGAGAAATTGGAATAAACTGGAACCTAAAAGAAATTTAAGGAAAATGTTAAAAAAAAGATTAATTTAAGCCGACTTTAATGGATTGTAATATTTTTAAATCACAAATAGAAATTGAGAGTGTTTTCTATGTGGTTTCCTTCCCATTTATTATGATTCATTTTCCAGTACCTGAGTGGTACGTTAATATAACAGGTTGTATTATTTTTACTGTGAAGTAATATTCCTCGTGTAAACACAAAATTGTCTCTGACGCAGCGTGGGCGAAATGACTAAAACACAAATGACTAAAAATAACAGACCACACCTGAAGATGGCACAATGTAAACACAATGATTAAAAAGAGGATTCATATGCATTTTACTCGCAGTGTGTTCCACATAAATTTTAATCTGATGAATGAATTTATAATGCATATATGCCTCGACAGTTTTGACACGAAAACGTTTGTTACAAAACGAAGAATAGAAATAAGAGAAAAGGCTACAAAGATGTCCTACATTCAAAGAGGAGAATCTTTCACATTTATGGGGCTAGAAACCAAAAAGGGTTAATTGTGACATTGATTTTTACTTTATGCATTAATAAATTATTCAATTAATAATTTTTCTGTGCCCATTTCAAAGCTCTATTATACATATTCATTTTACACACACACAAACACCACGCTAAACATAACCCAGACCCACCTAAGGACGACCTTTAGCCTCTGTGATCACGTCGGTCCACCTAAGCCAGGCAGTAATCACCATGTCTGAACGCTGAAGCCAGGGGTGCACGCAGATGTTCGGCTCATCCTCTAATGGGTCACTGGAACCAAAGTGAAGCTGAGTTGGAAAAGTCCCAAGTTAGCATCAGAAAACAACAAAACAGAGAATTGTTTATTATCGTGTTTACATTTTATCACACAAATTATCAGAGCAACATCTATGAGAAATGTAGAATCCGCCCTCCTCATCAGGTTAACGGGCTCATATTCATGAAGTTCTTTTAAATATCAGGATGCATTCTGGGAGAATCTGTATACAAGAATACCCAACACAGATAATGAAGAGAATTTCAAGGGAAATAATACAATAGCTTGAAAAAATAGTGGCTATTGTAACGTGATTGGTTTATTTATCATTTTATAAAATTTCTCTAAAAAATATAAGCGTTCTTATGCCTTTTTCATGACATTTCTGTCCATTATTAACGGCTCACGATGTGAAAAGTCCCCTCAAATGTATTCCAAACCCTTCAGATGACCCCGATTTGTTTGCCTTAACGTGGACTCAATTGCCAATTAATTTAGCGGCGTTTAAGGGGTTAACAGGTGACTGATACATTTGTTGCCGTGTTCCTCCGCCGGTGGTGACAGGTTCCTCTGAAAATGTCTCTGACCGTTTTTTGTTTGATGATAAATCTTCATATCGGTGAGGGTGTGCGTGGAGTTGTTCTATCGCAGACCTTGTGACTGCCACAGTAATTACCTCCCCTCCCAATGCCTCCCCGGGGTCCCATAAACCACATTAGCCACTCCAGCCCGGCAGTTCATTTAGACTTATACGCCGGGCCTCCCCTCCACGTCAGCCCACCAATCCACCAAAGCTGCTACATGTTGGATTTGACACAGCTGCAAATATTCAAATATGATGTTTTCATCACGGCGTGACCTCGCTGCGTGGAATCTGGGTTCTGCTCTTGACGCCGTAGTTTTTGTTTTGGCTTTAATTTTGGTACATTCGAAGCAAAAGGTAGATTTGCCAGTTTTCATATTAAATTAGGGCCTGAATGAGCTTGCATTTGTTTCACTGTGTCACCGGCTCAGCTCCTTATTTGGAAACCTGCTCAGGCGCTGATTGACTTTCCCTGCAGCAGATGAAGGCACAGAGCTTAAACCTGTTACTGTCAGCTTCTCACCTGGATCATAACCACTCCTGCTCAGAGCATGCAAACCAATATCCTCCTATTCTTGGCACAGGCACCCAGGATTCACAGCAATACCTCTGACAAAGAGCGGGGCCGAGCGCTGGCCGCGTTATCTTATTGAGTTACCTGTAGCTAAGCTCTGAGCGAGCGCACACAATGGCAGCCAGTTAATGACAGTGCAGGGCCTAACCCCTTGTCCCTGGCCTTTCCCTGAGCCTCATTTCCGCGCGGCGGCTGCCATTTCACAGCTGTTAGCCACAGACTCTCTTTGTCATGATTAAGGACAAATTAATAGATGCCTCCTGGTAATCAGCTTTCATTAGGGCTGTCAAACTGTCAGTGGCGCTCGCTCAGTGCACTGGACACGGGATGATCACCTCCCAGTAGAGAAACACTGCAGCTGGCTGTGTGTGGCTGGAGTGCCGCCTCTTAGCTGGTGTATTTGTGAGCTCGGTGTGGCTAAAGTGTGGGTAACCAGTGCATTAGCACGCTCCTTCTTGGCACAAGTGCTTGTAGTTGGTGCATTAACAGTGCTCCGTGTGGAGCTGCAAGATGGAGGTCATCGTGGGAATGACATAAAGAGTAGTCTTTCTGCTGGGTGTAATTGGCCCCAGCATGCTGAAAATGGACTGTGAAATGTAAAGGGGGGGGGGTCAAATAATTGATTTTTCCCCCGAATGCAGAATCCAGGGCAGGGCTGTTTAGTGAGTAATTTACAAGAGCAGTTCAGCTCAGGCTGACTGGCATATCTGTTGAAAGTTCCCAGGGGCACGGAAAGAGATAACACACACCTGAGACCCTGGAGCAGATGGACAGCAGCCACTGTGCTACAGAGAGGCCAGAGAGGATTCACTTACAGCCACACATCCAAGTATGCAGAAGGGATGGAGGACGGTAGACACACACACACACACACACACATGCACACACACACCTAAGCACACACACTCAGAGGATGATGGACACACGTTATTGTAAATAGAAATAGACTCTCTTCCTTCTCTCTCTCTCTCTTTCTCTCTCTCTCTCTCTCTCGCTCTCTGTGTGTGTGTGTGGGGGTGGGGGGGGCATTTTTAGAATTGATGAAATAAACTCATCAGACTTCCAGCAAGTTTGACATTGTACGCGAGAGCTGAAGTCATTTCAGTATGTAGATTTCAGACTTAAACCCATAACCGTGTTGCGTGGTGCATGACCACCCCCACCTGCTGGAGAGAGAAGGCTGGGGTGTGCATGATGGGATAGGGATGTCTGTCAGGCGGGATAGAGTCGGGCCTCTGTATATTTAGTGATGTTTCTCTTCCAAAAGCCTAAGGGAATTCAGACAATAGCCTTATGTCATATAGCATAATCTACTGACAAAATGGCATTTTATTTACTGTGCCAAAATTGGGTTCAAGTACACGTGTAAGCCGTTCGAGACGAGGCCGCCGCTTACATCTACACGGGGGGAAATCGGTTTCAACTTCCATTGAAGAATCGGAGGTTTAATGACGAGATGGGAGTTGATTGCGATCTGTATCATTTAAAACGCAATCATTAGCACCAAAGAAGTCGTTCGACGGACGACGTGCACGGCGCACCGTCAGTGCTCTTCAATTTTCTTAAGTATCTTGATAAATTGCACCAAACAATTTTCAAGATCAATTCCAACATCAAAAACAATGCACACAAATCCCATTTCTTCAAGCCATATTGTGATGGAGAGGGCCCCCGTGTTTGCATGAAGGTAATTACAGTGGGATTTGATGTTGCGGTGTGCCCAGAATTCTCCAGCTTTAGATCAGGCTCGGGGTGCTCCACCCCATTAATACTCCATATGGGGAACCCAGCTGTGATCAGAATTGGAAGAGCGGGAGGGGAAATCGATTTCATTTGCAGGATTATTGATGTAAGCGAGATGCCGTTTGTATGAAACATAAAGTCTCATTTCAGAGGTTATGGATAAAACTGGATTGAGAGCTGGCTGTTTGTTTTATTCAATGAAACATTACAGAAACAGAGGAGTCAATACACACACACCGCCGTACCGTCTTCACCCGCATTGCACCACATTAAAGCTTCGAGAAGTTTCCGTGTTTTCTTTGGCTCCTCTCGGAGACGCCCGCCCGCACCAACGCAAACCACGGCGTGCGCGAGCGGACGTGATGTGATGAAACGCGGACGAATCTGTGCGCTGAATGCGAACAAATGTACTGTGGTAAAGACATTTTGGGCACATGAACAACACGAAAGGGTTCTGTCGTGTTACGGGAGGTAAAAGGGGTTTAGAGCGATGAGAGTGTTGGCACTGAGAACGGACCTGGCATTTGGCATCGTTCCCCTTTGGCCAAATTTCGCCCCCCCGTCCACCTGTTCCCTGAATTTCTTCTAGGGGGGTTTACGAGTCGGGCCGATGTGCTGGCGAGGTGATCACCACGCATTTATAACAGCATCAGACTTTCCCAGGGTTCGGATGGCCTAACAGCTGGATCTTTCAACCCCCCCTCCGTCCTTCTCTCCAAATATTCCTCCTGCTTTTCTTCCTTCTCTGTACCCAGTGCCAAACCATTAGAGTTCCCACACGTATGAGGCAGCCGTTGGAGTGATGGCACGCCAGATGGGATCAGAGCATTCCACCGATGACAGCAGCTAGGTCAACACAAGGTAATGTGCGCTATTGAACGTTTCCTCGCCGTTTTGATTGCACTTTAGAAGGAAATTGTCTCCTTTATAAGGCAAGGATTTGTTATACACGTAGGACTCGTGTAGCAAAACCACATGTGCAGTCCATACGGCGCCGAGAAGTTCCTCTATCAAAGAGGATCGGGGTGTCTGAGGGTGGTTCTCTGATGAAGGCATTTGCAGGCGGTCTTTCCTGACTTACTGTCCTTGTCCGGTGCAGATGTTCGGAGTGTTCTGGTGTCAGTGATGGGCAGTGTAAAAGCAGGCCTACACATGTTCATGTCACCATATCGTTACAACGGGAGGAGGAAGTTATGTCATCGGGCCAGCTGGCTCTCGTACGCGCTCCATCCACCACTGTGTGAAAAATGTTGGAGCAGAGGCGGAGCCAAGACTCAAGTTTGGCTGCACTGTCTGCACTGTTTCTTAGCTTTTGGTTCAGGGTGTGGATACACTGTAAAAACAGGAATCTAGGTACGTCTTAAGATCTTGTTCTGGGATTCTTGTTCAAGATAATTAATGTTATCATACCGTGTAGAACGTAATATTGTTGAGATAAGTGGTCCTTGTTTGTCTCCTCCTAAGATACACATATATACGTATATACATATATACATATAGAGCAGAGTCAATACTTACATAGATAAATACATACAGTTATGCACGCATACTTACAAACAGACACGAATGAAAATGCACAGTGCAGCGTGCGGTCCGTGTTAATTGTGGATTTCACGATCGAGAATTCACTTTGTGGCGGATGATAAAGTAAATGACAGAATTCCAGCACGTGGTGTTTTTGTTTTGATGGGGAGAAAGCTGAGCCAAGTGAAAAGGAGAATCGTCCATTTTGAGCAGCCTGTCTGCGAGGGGCCACTGTTTTCATACGGACTCTGCGGAGTGAGGAGGGAAAGAGGGCCCCTGTCTGGGAGAAAAGGCTGAAGCTCCGTTATGGGGCTTAGGTCTCCATCTGTCCTAATAAAAAACACTTAAGGCAAACAGGCCCCTCCTGCTCTCCCTCCGTCTGGTCCTGGGAGCTACCTGCAGGCCCTCCACGGCGCACGTTTAACAACGGGCTCCACCCCGAGCGCGGGCACCCAATGGACTGCAGGCTGAGGCGTCGCCCTCTTGGGCCGCGTGGACGCCCGGGCCTTTATCCAAACTTCGTTTCATTTGAATGTGGATTTATCGTCCCGTTTTAAGTGTATTTCGTTTTTCCCTTCCTAATCCAGTGGTAAAGACCGATTCTTTGATTGCGTTTTGAAGCGGTTTCAAGTGGTTTCCCTTTGCCACTGTAATCCCTGCTTCGGTTTGACTCAGACCCCGACGTGAGCACAAACGTAATGAAAGACTTGTGCTTTTCGCTGCCGTTAAACCAGAATAAAAAGTGGCATTTGTATTTGTTTTGCCGCGTGTTTGATTCTTGGTAATGCAGACAATCAACGGGGCCGAGGAGTTAAGTGCATTATAAATGACTGAGAGGGAGCCACCTCGCTCTTGGAGCTCATCCTGATGCTGCTGCTGCCACTTTGGGTTATGTGAAGAGTAAAGTACTTTAGCAGAGACCGTGGAGCTTCTCCACCACACTTTGCATATCAAATAAACAGCAGGGCATGATGGCGATGCCAACGCAAACAGCTACGTTGTATGTACACAGTGATGCACACACACACACGCACACACACACACACACATCTATAACGGTGCCTTTGAAATCCTTTGAATATCTTTGATGCAGATGATGGTGACACAGACGCTGAGGTCGCACTTCGGGTTTTGTACATCGGGGTAGCGTTTTGTCCCGAGGAGATGTTTCAGTGTTCATTGATGCAGATTGATAGGAAGCCATTCACAGAAACAGTTGAAATATTTTCTACATAAACTGCGCTGCATATTCATTATGTTGTTGTGTCTCTGAAATACATTGTGCTGCTGTGTGTGTTTGAATAGAGCACATTTTCATTTGCAGGAAAAAAAAAAAAGAGATGAGGATTTTCATGCCAAAATCCCATGTTTATAGTCTCCTTTTCTGTGTCCTCAATCCACAAGGTAAAGATCCATGACTCTTATTTTCATAAGAAAGCATTCCAGGGTCCAGCAAACAAACTCTTGTGCGGATGTACTATTGATTTCACATTCACACGTCCGGACTTAAAGAGACTATGGGATTGCCCATGAATCCCAAATCTGTGTGCGACTCTCAGACTGTCAAGTTGACATCCACTCTCTTCTGTAAACTGGCAAGATTATTCACTCAACAGGATCTCTCTCCCTTTCATCCAGCGAACTACAGGCCAATCCAGCCGCTGACAGCCAAGTGATAGCATACAGATGGAAATGAAGGCTAGTGGAGGAATGGTGCTGTTTGTCAAACACTGCTGAAAGCTTCTGAATTCGAGGAGTAGACTGATGCACAAAACTGCTCCTGACTTTCCTGACTGGGAGGATTCGGCCCCACAAGCTCAGACTTTGCACGGTTACGTTACGTGTTGCACATGAGCTGAAGTGAGAATCACGTGATCGTCACTTTTCTGTGATTCTAAGATAAATAACAACGACATAACGACAATAGAAAGATTTAAAATCACATCACAAGCTTGTTGGACCGCTGAGATAAGAAAAGGCATCAAACATTGGACAGAGCAAAAAAGATGAAGAAGTGACAAAATGTGTATAATGTTTGTAGAGTAACATTAATAGATGTGATCGCCATATCAAAAACTGCAGAAATTCATTTAAAAGGCAAAATTTGTTGTCGGCATTGGAGAAATCCACACGGTGCAAACTTTTGCCTGTTTATTTATTTATGTCCGAGAATGTATTTAGTCTCGAGCGCCAAACTTTCTTGTGCTGCGATGATGTCATTCAGTCATTTGAGGATGTAAACTGTAGCCACAACCCTGATAACAATCGCACGACGGCCCGAAAGGCCTCGGCAGCTGATAAGAGCGCTGTGTTCGATAAAATGCATTTCCTTCTCCTTGAGCAATAAATAATATGCATTCCTCCATGTAGTCCACCATGGAATAGGCGGGATAGGACGAACGGGATGAGCGGGTATAGAGAGTGGATGGGTGGGGGGGGTGGATACGCCGTCCCTCCGTCCGTCCGTCCATTTCTACTGGTTATGGTCATTGCGCTCTCTGGATCACAATTCACACTCAGTGGAATGAAACCAATTGAGTTTCTTTCAAGATAATACAAATAAATATGCGTTCTGATTTGTCTGTTTTTCCCAACTTTCCTCTCTCCCCCCTCTCTTATCAGCACACAAAGCTTTTCTCTCTTTCTTAAGGGTCGAATGAAAGGTCTCTCTTTGCTTGGGAATCAAGGCAGAGGAGAGGCCTGGTCTAGGACTGATTCATGTCGCACACACTGGTGGGATGTTATGCATGGATAATTGATTGTGGAAGCAGCATGGCCACCGTTGGATCTTGATGGTGCTGCCGAAATGTCACCTTACTGATGTTACAGCGGCGCAGATATTAAAAAGGCCGCTCTCAAAGGCTTCCATCCGAGCACACTCCTCTCCCACTGTGTCTGGCGGAGACGGCGCTGTTTGTCAGGGTTCCATTTCAGAGCGACGGATCTCGCATGCACAACCTTATCTGCTCAGGACACTGCACCCACTTCCAGAAGTGCATTGAACATTTCCAATCATAGGCGATATCGCTTCTTTTAAAGTGGATATCAAAAGTGTGGGAATTGTCAGGAAAAACAGACATAATTGAGATTGCATAGGATGCATTTATAGGGAGTTTGTCTCCTCCGAAACCCGGAAAAATTACACTCGGAGCTGAAAATATCCCCTGCGAGGACAATAAAGAAGCCATCGTTTTGGTGGAAATGTTTTCATACCCATTTGAAAAAAGTTTTTAAGGAAAATTGTTTGGGAGCTTCTCAGACATTACGGCAGATAATGCAGTATGCATTTATATGTACAAAAATGAGGGGGATTAACGGAGTGGAATCCGGTAAATTTCAGAGTTAGATGATAGTGTTACCAAAAGCTGAGGAGGGACTGGTAAACTGTGTTAATCTATAAAGGCTTATGCAGGTAAAAATAGACTACACCTGCATGCCTCTTTACCTCCGTAATATGTGGAGAGGGGGACTATGGCGCATCCATTTCCAGCACCAAGGAATATAGAAAGGATATTTTACTACAAGTTTACTGAGGGGCTGTACTTCATTGTTCGAACAACGAATCACACAGCAGCTTTCAACACAGAGGCCTTCTTTGTCGCACCATACACGACGAGCAGCACCGAATCCAGCCGGTAATATTACATACGAATCACAAGTACTTCAAAGAAATACATATTATTATTGCTGGGATTGCTTCCATACACTTTTGGCACATAACTACATACTTCAAACTAGTAACGCTGCTCAAACTTTTAAATGTTCATGATATTCAGGACGTTATTGCTGTGACTTTTAGTATCAACAGCCTTGGGTGATTGAATTTTGAATACGATATTTTTAGGCCGACTGAAAAGCATTGAAGTAGAGAATGCAAAAATTTTACTGTCTGTTTTGCTTTCGGCCTTCGAACTTCAAACTCGACGTCGTCCGACATTTTAAAATCCTTCGCTATTTTGAGACATTGCCCGTTTGAGATGGTTCATATTCTTGGATTTTCCAGCCTTCATCATAAACTTTTAAGCTCGTTTTCTTCAGGAAATGCATTTCTAGTGCTGCTGCAGCTCATTTTTGTAAGATTCAAAACCCGTATGTTCAATATCTTGGTTCTGTTTAATTTTGGCAACAACACAGATAAACGTTGATAAATGGAATATTTGAACTATTGTTACAGTGCTGTTAAATATTGAATTCCCATTGTGCAGCTGCTGTAAGGTTTTCCCTCATTCTGCCGCTTTGACATGCTGAAACCATTCTGAACCGAGGGCTTCCCCGATAATCAAGTGTGAATGAACATGTAAACTTAGCCAAGTATTAACAGAACTTGGCCTTTCTTCCACGTACGGCTCTTCATGCTGCTGTGTGAATCGTGGTTGGCGTGACAGAGGTAAACGGCAAACAGCTTGAAGAATGAAGAGGATCCAAAACAGACAGGCAGACAGGAACACACCATACTGTTGGGCACTGGGCTATGGCTACGAGGGAAACAGGAACATTAATAGCCACCATATGTCTGCATATTCTGGGGTCTCCAGAGTAAATTTCATTACCCAGCACACAAAACGGACCATCTAAAAGACGTGTGTAACGTGGCCTCAGACAGCTACCGTGTGAAAAGCGGACTGCTGTGTGTGAGAGCCATGGCCTGATCTGTCACGCTGGGGTTTTTAAGGAGAAACGGGGGTAGCAGCTGCTTGGTTCACCTGTCCTGTCCTGTACACGGCTCTCCATCAAACCAGAGGCTACTGTCCTCCCAGTCAGCATCCACAGCCATGTTCCTTCACAGTAATCTCAGATCTAACATGACAACATTTACAGCGCCACAGCCCCACTGTTTTGTAGACAAGTGCAATTATATGGTGTTCCTTTCCTCCGTAATACATATCAAACCCATATGTACGTTTATGACAAATCAACACAGACGTGCCCTTCTGCCTGCCTATCGGACCGTCAAATTGGTGTGAAGGCTTTGTTTTTTGGACATTTTGTAAGAACCTACGGGCCAACAAGTAGGCCGTTCGTGTCAGGTCTCACTGAGGTAAAGTTCGGTGTACGTGCAGTCGGTGTGTGCTTGATTTCAATTGAACTGTTTTCCCGTACAGTACGTTTCCTTGTTTAAAGGGGAAAGTTGCTGCACTGCTGCTTAAGCCGTGGATTATCTGTCTGCGCCCTTCTGCCTCTTTAGCATCAACACGAATTCACCCACTCAGAGTCTATCACACATCCACAGAGCTCCCTAAGAGAGAGCGGACCTTAGGGAAGACCAAGCAGGGAGGGGGGGACCTGGGCAGAACAGAGCAGGGTACTGGTTGAGCCCATGGGCATGGCCTTCTCACTCACTGGCAGCCACTTTGTTAGGCACACAACACTAATCCTCCTTGTGTCTTTATTACCCTCTGTGTAGAGGAGCAGACCGGGGCTGGGACCGGGGGGAAGCACCGCTGCAGGGCCAGAGTCATCAGCATTCCTGTTTGAAGATAGACCGAAGTGCAGCATTAAGGGGTCTTAATAGAGACAAACGCAGCAAAACAGACTGATGCTCACAGAGACAGAATAAAGGAAAAGGGAGAGCCCCGTCTGCCCCCCTGCATATGGGTGGGGGCATAATTTGAGGATAGGCAGATTATTGCAACCAGAAATGGCTCTGAGGCAATTCTGGTTCATGTTGCTACACACACTCAAGAGTCCAAACAACACATTAACGCACTGCCTTAATTTGTAATACTGCCTCTGTGGTTGAAAACAATTTGTCATGCATTGGATTTATAGGAATCTCATTTTGGATAATTCTAACGCCAACTGTCTAATGAACGCCGACACAGTCCCCTAAACGTGTCTTCGATATGAAATACGAGCCGTACATCTAAAGATCATCTTGGTCGCCGTCTTCGCAGAGTGCTACTTTTGTTTTGTATTACTTTCTTTTATTGCGCGTTATTGCTGAAAATATCGTTTTGACACAGTTGGCCTTTCTGCTGATCTGACCTACCCAAATTTGAACTCACTCGGCTGGCGCCATCTTGTGTCCGTACCGGGGAGGCCGGCTGCCAGGACAGGTGCACATAATTCAATGTCACCTTTCTCTCAGATCTCCTCACTGTCTCCCAGCTGTCACCTGAGCGCTTGGCAGCATAAGGTAATGGCATCAAGATGCAATCAAGATTATATGCTTGTCAGTCATTTCATGCACTCACTGGCTTATAGTGTGTGAAGGGGGGGGGGGAACCAGACACAGGATAAAGCCTGTGCACAGATGGGAAGATAAAATGCTCCTAAATATTCATCATCAAATTTTCACTGCAGCGGCGTAAGCGCCGAATGCTGCCAGTAGGAAGGCTAACCAGTTAGCAAAGGGCCGGAGCAAAACAAGCTGGAATGTACTCATGGAAAGAATAAATGTTTTAATCTCTCCCTGTAGAAGTCAATTTTGTGTAACCACTGTGAATTTTGTGTACACTCTTCCTCGCCGCGAACGTGAAACGGTCTGCAGCCGTGTATCTTAACTCGACAGAGCCTCCGCTTGTAAGCTATGTCCGCGTTTCAAGTTTATTTCCATGTTTACGCTGTTCCGTATTCTCTGCAATAGTAACAGGATTACTTTGTGACAAACGGTAATTTGTGGAATTCCCTCATTTCAGTAGGAGGATTTTCGTCTTTCTCTGCGCCTGTCTTTAAAAAAAAAACAACAACAACAACAACAAAAAAAACGTGTCTGTATTTTCAGGTCCCTGGTGGTTTGATTCCAGAAGCCCTTCAGGTTTCCGTGCAGACCTCTGCGAAGGGCCAGATAAAGCGGAGCGAGGCCTGCTGGTGCGGGCGTGAGGGGGCTCCAGAGAACACGTTTTGGATTCCGCCGATGAGCACCACGGGCCAGACTCACATGTCCAGAGAAGTAGAACATACAGTTCTGTCCACGCACGTCGCATATTTCTACACTGAACATTCATTTGCTTTCGCGTCACACCTAATGACCGTAGAAGTGTCTTTAACCCTTTGATGACACCATGCGTGTTTTACATTACGACTGATCATTTTTCAAAGTTTGCTGTAGTGTGATGCGTTATGCGGCGCTCGTCTCCAGACAGCCACTGGTTTGTGGAAAAGTTGTACAGAAGTGATCCTAACTTAGGACCGTAAAATATGTACTGTACTAACCCCTGAAACACGGGTGGATTAAACCACTCTGGGTTATTTCAAGTATTTGGAAACGTTTAATGGACTTTTCACACTAATAACCCCATAATAATTGAATACACCACACAGACAAATTAAGATAAAAAAAACTAAAATACATTATTGTATCACTTACTTTTTAAAGCTCTGGCATTTGTAAAATTTCCCCTAAAACTCTCTTTATTATTTTCATTTCGTTCATATCTTTGGTCTCTTTGGAAGCTTTGCACATTTCACAACAACCTAAAAACTCCAGTGGTTTGACGGGAGGCCCATTCGTGTTTACCGGAGTTGAAGCGGTTTCAGCGAACGCATAACTTTTCAGATCGATACGACCTTCTTGCTGTGTCACTCGAAGCTACATGATGAAGGCATGAAACTTTAAAGCCTACAACGCCACACAAACAGAAATAATGGCTGTCCGAGGGGGAAAAAGCTGTTATAGAAAGTATAGATGATGTATAGTAGGATCATTTACCAGAAGATGCCCAAACTTCTAAGGCCCTTTCGGCGACTATGGCACACGTGAGGGTCTGTGCACTGATTCTTATGACATCTTCTCTTCTGGGTCAGCTGACATCGTTGGTTATCGTTCGACAACAAAAGCAGACAGAGCCCCGCACGGGTTCCTTTGTTTGTCTCAAGCGCTAATTGTCATTCTTAGGATGGTTTCACAAGTCATTTTAAAAACATTTCTTCAGCATGATCATGCACTTTATGATTACACACTGAAAGGAATTAGTAAATGTACCTAAGTGAATTAATGTATGGAAATTAGCTCGAGTGCCACCGTGGGTCTGGCTTCGTTGATCCCCAGCCGCATATGTTGGTAATCGCCGCTGCCTCTTGGATTCACTCCTAGGCACGCAATAAACAACCTGCTGCCAGCACCCCCTACGCTTTTGTCTAATCTGCCATTTCACTGGGCTCTGGTTTGTTGCACAAATATGAAAGTGAGTCTCAGCAGCAGAATGCACAGAGGCACATTAACTGGGATGGGTGCCTGCACACTAAAGCCTAAGACATTAAGACTAGGATTTAAGATGGAATATGATTCCGCAGAGTCTTAGGAGTTTGGTGCAAAAGTTCTCAGACAGAAAGGAAAGAATTCAACTGCCTCAGTGACCCGCAGACTCGTGTCACTTTCAGAATTAGATCCATTATGTTTAATTAACTATGATAAGCCTTTCATTATCTAAAAGAGAATGTGGTTTGGGTTTTCATAAACAACACTTGGCATTGTTTACAGTTACATTTTGTGTTTGGACTCAACTTTCTTTGGCTGTGGTGGTCTATTTATTCAGCTTATTAATTATATTACTGTTGAATGTGGACTTAGGTTTCATGCTTCCTTGCACAGATTGTTCTTAATCTTTGGTTAATAGCACCATCTACTGGAAGAATGAATGCACTGCGCTTATAGGAACATCATGCTGCCTGATTGATTTAACAAGAAAACCATGTGGGTTATGCCACACATTTTTGATAATATCCTGTCAGTACAT
The DNA here is from genome assembly GCA_900303265.1 of Brotula barbata. Taxonomy (NCBI): domain Eukaryota; kingdom Metazoa; phylum Chordata; class Actinopteri; order Ophidiiformes; family Ophidiidae; genus Brotula; species Brotula barbata. Next base: position 46,946 of record OMNV01029206.1, on the reverse strand, counting down.
CTCACTGTGCTGAACCAAAGTCGATGCTTTGTCAGGCTGTGCCCTCGAGTTACTGTGTATTTTTCAGACCATTACTAAAGCCGCTGTGTCTAAGGACTGGGAAAGTTTGGCTGTGAGGAAATAATAATATATATAAATAGTTGCTTTCATTTTGTAAGTGCTTATCTAAGAAATAAATCGGATCTCAGATATATCTGGACCATCAAACTTCCAACGAACTTTCAGGGAAGTGTAGAATTTCGTTTCGTGTGCATTGTTTTTTTTCTATTCGTAAAAATGTGGTTTTAGCGTGTATTTTGGGAAATGTAGGAGCCACTGAAGCTCAGATCGTACCTGTATCTTGTTCAACAGATTTGTAGCGTGTTACAGATTAACTCGCTTCCACGTTAACCGGTGCCCTAGCGTGAGCGCAACGTTTGGTTGCCCCTCGAATGCCTTTTTTATTTTCTCTTAATAATGAAAAAAGAATATAAAAACGAAAATGTGAAACGTAAAAATGACTAGATTTGATATTTAATCGGTCTCATTATTTCAAAAGGAATAATAAAAATACTGTCTTCCTGATTTCAACAAATGAACCGACGCATTCAGTCCGAGGTCATCGGTTAGCATAGGCACACGCTGAACCACTACACCCAAGTCAGTCATCTTCTTCGACGTCAGACTCCAAGTACCTTTCTGGTTAGCTCGTGTCAGCTGCTATTTCGAAGCTCAACCATGGCAGGAAAGAGGGCTTTAGTGATTTTGTCTAAAGGTGCTGAGGAGATGGAGACTGTTATTCCCGTGGACATCATGCGCAGGGCCGGGGTTTGTAACTTCACTCCTCTGGTTAGCATAGTTAGGTAGCAAATGACAACGGTCAACATGACTCAGCTGTGATATAATTAAATTCGCACCATCAGAACACTGCCTATTTAAAAATAAAACGTTTTTATGGCCACAGTAGGTGTGTTTATACCCGCCGTCACTTAGATAATGGTGGAAATTATGTATATCCCTGCCGCAACTCTAACTTGCTAACACTACTAAGCCTACTTCTTTCATAGTAATCGTTAGCAAAATATATAATTAATACTTTTTTTATTGGAAGCAATAACTTCGTTAAACCAAGCTAAGCTAAGATAGCTTTTGGGCTGGTATCTAACTGGAATGTGAGTGCAGAGTAGATGCCAAGTTAAATGTCAAAGTACAACGCCATTGCAGCGTTTCACCATGTCATGGCTTTCAAAATAAAAGACATAATGGGTCATACAGGATGTCGTGATAACTTGATAACGGTGTACTTCCTGTTTTACCATTTCAATTGCCTGTCATAAACAATAACAATGAAAACCCACTCAAATTTTTTGCAGGATGAATCTGCATAAAATGATACTCATCACCTAGAATAAGGGGACATTAAAAATGCCTTAGCTTGAGGAAGTAATAGTTACTCTACTTCATCGACAGTTGAAATTTTTTGTATAACTTTTCTATAAAATATTATTCTTTTTCTACAAGGTATACTAAATTATTAGTGGGTTACTAATGTGAATGTATAAACGTTAAATGCATACAAAATTCTTATATTGAACTGTTTTCCTGTACAACCAATTTACCAGTGTTTGAAGGTGTGACTAAACATAGTGTAACACTGGCTTCGGTCTAATTGTGTAACTGTTTCCCCAAAACCTGCAGATTGCTGTAACAGTTGCAGGATTGACCGGAAAAGAGCCTGTGCAGTGCAGCAGAAATGTTGTCATCAATCCTGATGCTAGCCTGGAAGATGCCACCAAACAGGTTGGGCTCAGTATCATGGACTAGCACTTCAATTCAGTCTTCAAGTGGAAACCTAGAGCAATGCTTGTGTTTTCAGAGCTGCATCTAATATTTGCTATTGTAAATATTTATGTATATGTTTGATTAGCAGCCTCAATCAAACTGTAATGCCTGGTATTTTATAATTTCAGCCTTGTCAGCTCATATTTTTCATGGTTTGTCCCCAGGGCCCATATGACGTTGTGCTTCTGCCAGGGGGAATGCCAGGGGCACAGAATCTGGCAGAGGTGAGATAAATACCTCGTCAAATGTCATGTAGTTATTAAGCTCTTTTTTTTATCTTCTCTTTTGCTACATAAGATATCACAGGGGTCGGTTTAAACTCTCCTTTGTAGTTTGTCAGGTCTTAGCAATTTCAATGAACAATATGATCAATAAATGTCTTATATTGTTCTAACTTGTCGTCATTGAACCTTGTCGATACATTTAAAACATGCCATATGAATGCAGAAATTACATTGTCTGTTTGTTCCTTTATACTACAGTTGGATGCTACTCACTCTCTCATTGCACTTGTGAAATGTTAGTGAATTTTATAAAATAAGTGACATTAAAAGTAGTCTGACGGGTTGACTGGCAAAGATTGTTATTTTCTTTTTTTTCAAACCATAATATACAAACGTTTGGTAGAGTATCAAATATTTACAGTTTTGGTTAAGCATTGTGACATAGTCAACACACATACTGAGCAATCATATGGCCTGCAAATGACTCACACTCTGATTTCCATGTTCTCTTGTAGTCTCCTGCAGTGAAGGAGGTGCTGAAGGATCAAGATAGTAGGAAGGGCCTGATTGCAGCCATCTGTGCAGGTACAATTTGATAAATATGAGCTAGTGATAAATCTTTGGGATCTTTGTCACCACCATCTATTAGCAACATTTTTGCATAGGATATGGTTTGAATATAACCTAATTCCTGTACTGACTAAACATGCTGTGACTTTGCATTGAATCACTGTAAATTAGCCACATTACAGTGCAGGTCAATGTGAATTAATATGTAAAGTACTGTTTTTTTATTAACTTTTTGGTAGATGAATTAATAATTGAGCAATCATTTTCCAAAGTGAGCACTTTTATCAAGCTCCAAATAAAATAACCCGGTATCGTACTGCTGTCTTACGTACGCATTTGAAAGAAACGACATGACTGAAAATATTTAGTTCATGTATAAAACATACAAAGCTTTTATGCCTAAAGTAAATAGGATTAGCATTTGCTCACAACTAGAATTAATTATCTTGTACATAAAAGGTGTATTTTCTCTCTAAATATGGCCAAGTGTCTGGGGATTCAGTACCTGGCGGTGAATAAATGAACATGCCCTGAATAGTATTTATCAGGCGTTTCTGCATTAAAAAACAATGTTAATGGCCCACTCCAAACGTGATTAATATACATATGGTCATTTGTGACACCCTTTTAACATAAGAACTAGAACGGTACGGGTATGATTAATAACCGTCCCATAAGGCCTGACATTTTGTATGACAGTCTTTCCTGTGGAAGGACATTGGAAGGACATTTTAGATAGGGACAGAGGACCAATGCGGCAAAGTGGATTGAAGGGCGTCCTAGAAAACTGACTTAAATCCTCATAGGAACATCCAGTTAATGAACCTGCCAGCAAGAATGCCTGTAGCAAGGCTTATTATTTTTCCTTAACATGAAATTATTTTCTTGTCATGTGAAAGAGCTTTTTGGAAAATGACTTCATCGAAACCGTAATGCAAGATCATTAAAACCTCGTGGTCACAGTAACACGTAGACACAAGCCCGTAAATGACAGATTACAGTTGTAGGATGAGTCAGATGACGAGCAGAGGGGTGGGTGGTGATCGCCTCCTCTCCCTGCCGACCTTTCTGTCTGACTGTGTTTCTCAGATTTGCTCTCCCAGACTGGTGTCCTCAGGGTGGAGACTAGCTGTAACAAGAGTAGTTTGGCTTTAACTGGCAGTCTACTGTTCTGCCAAGGGAAATTGTAATGTTAGGCTGCATGGGAAAGCAGCCAAAAGCATAATCAATAACTTTCTATTTATTAACAGTTTTTGGATGAGATCACTGCAGTGTTAGGACATTGCCAACGTTAATGCAGCAGCAGTCAATGTCTCTCCCATTTTCTCTTTTCAAATGTGGTGCAGAGTCTGAAACTGTACTGTATCAGTGTAATATTAGATGCAATGTTATAGTTTACGATGTCTTTCAGCAATAATGGTATCGTCTTTTTTATTGTCATATGTATTCACACGTATACTAAAAGCACCATTTTCTGCACATTGATGTTTTTTCCTATCCATTCTAAGTTTGAGTTAATTGAAGTGATACTTTACCCTCAGTTATCGGTGTATTGTTAAAAACTTTGACTACTACTAACAATAAAACAGGCTTAATGCAGTTATTTCATAAACCTCAAACAACTATCACCCTCTGCAGGTCCCACTGCTCTTCTGGCCCATGGCATCGGGTATGGCAGCACTGTCACTACACACCCAGCAATGAAGGAAAAGATGATGACTGGAGGTAAACATTGTGCCAACAGAGGGGTGGAAAATCAGCTGAAGTGCTGTAGTGCTCGTGGCTTAGATAGTTGCTGCTGCAGCTTAGAATGTAATGTAATTATTTATAAAAGGCAGCAGGTGGTGCTGCACCAGCACTTTCTTGCCAAGAGAGCATCATGTCACTATGCAGTAAAGGAGCGCACAGCATTCATAGATGATTTTGGGTTCAGGAATCTCACAGAACATACTAGAACCACAATGATAATGTCATTTATTTCATTTATTGTTTGTGTGATTATAGCACTGTCAGTTCAGACCTATATGGATTTTAGCATGTAAGCTGAAGCTTTAAGATCTTGATCCATCTCTTTATTGCTGTTTGCTGTTGTTTTTATTTTCAGACCACTATAAATATTCAGAGGCTCGAGTACAGAAGGATGGACATTACATCACTAGCCGTGGGCCAGGAACCAGTTTTGAGTTTGCTCTAACAATCGTAGAAGAACTTATGGGGGCTGAAGTCGCAGCTCAAGTCAAGGCACCACTTATGATGAAAGACTGACTGTAGATGTAGCAGCACTTTCAAGTTCAGCACTACTGAGCCAGCAAATCCACCACAGCTGGCAAAGACTCTACATGCACTAGTGATAAATCTTTCTTCCCCGTGGACCCAAAATTTACTCTTTAGACAGGTTCTTGTCCTATTTTGTCTTAAGTTGGAAATAAAAGACATACATTTTGTTATACTAACATAGATTATGGGTCACTTCACAGGCTTGTCAAAATAAGTTTACCTGGTATATTTTGAGAAAGAAAACATTAATATGTGTTAATCATCCCAGTGAATTGTTGCCCTTGTCAATAAAATATGTTTCTGCTGTGTGACTGCATTGCTGTGTGCTATATTAATACTGGGGGTCATTGACTTGAATTTCACATGCTTGCAATGGCTGTTGACGCCTAAATATAGGCTTCTTATTGTTAAGTATTGTCAAGTCAATCTGAACGCGGGAAACAGAATCCGAATTGATTGGCAAATTATCTGGCCAATGGTGAGCTCGATCTTGGCTGCAGTTGAACTCGAAACAGCGAATGGTAGCTCGCTTCCAGCTAACAGGGCGGGGCTATAATGCGGCGCGTGGTTGCTGTTTGAGACAGAGCAACAAACTAGGGGTCTTAATCGTGCACTCACGAGGAAGAGAAGGAGAGGGTTTCTGATAGAGGTAGGAATGTCCCTGCTTTGTCATTTAACTGTACTTTTTACAGTCTACGTTCACAATGTCTCTCAAAAACACACTCAATCGCATGAAAACATTTTTACGTGTCTTTTTCGTGTAGTCCACGGAATTTACGCCACGGTAATCACGGCAGCTACTAACGGCATCATTTATCTGACATTGTAATGCTAGCTAGCAGCTACCGGTGCTCCAGCACTGGGAAATTAAAAGAGCGGATGTTTCTAATGACAAAACATATGTTAGTTGAGATTAGCTTGCGAAGCCTCCTCGGCGGCGTGCTCCTAAGTTAGCTGCCGTCGGTGCTTTAACAGACTGACATCAGCGTCTCAAATTGGCCTGTTAAGGAAACGCAAGCTTTGCCTTACGTTAATACGTGCTCGTCATTTAAAGTGTGTGTAGACGGATGCTAATGAATTCGAAGCAGCCCCCCCCCCCACACACCCTTTTTTTTAAAAAAGAGGTCCTTCTGCAGCTGTGAGCCGACATGGAGACGTCAGATCCAGAAGCTCTCAATCCTCAGCAGCCGCATTCAAGCTGTGCTGCAGATACTGACTGTAACACGGTGCGGCAGGAACCGGGTTTATTCCTCCATCGACCACAGACATCACCGTCACGACGAGAAAACAGCCACTGAAACACGTGAAACACATTAACGCTACACCGAGATTGATCTTATATAGTGCACTGTCCTCATGCCGCAGTTATCGGAAATGTGATAATTTTGAGGTTAAGGTCATGTTGGTATTGATGCTACAGATGTCAGTATTATAATTGGATATCTCACCAGGACATTGGCAGCTGTTTTGTGTCTCACCAATACTGGAACAAGGCTGATCAGAGCCATTGCTGCTAGAGCACTTTGCAGCATGTGCTGTCTTCATCTCAGAGATAGATTGCAGTTGCTGACACTAGGCCATTGCAATCTTTTGGTCGTAAGAAACAGGAAGACATAGAATTGAATTCTTTACACCTCAAAGTTTACTGAGAGGGGAAATGCAACTCACACCTCATTGCAGGCCGAGGCTGTTTTTCTTGAAGATGCATATTCTCTCTTTCAGGTAGGCTGCAGTTTCAGCTTCTGGGAAGCCAACCCTTAGTCATTCTTAGCAAACCACACAGCAGTCAGGGATCCTTCACAAAGGAGGCCAACTGAAGCATTTTTTTTAACCCATCACTACACGACGAAACATAAATGTCTCTTCTAAATTAAGACAACATTCCTCACAGTAGAAGTTACATCAAGATCAGGACTTTGTGTGTCTCTGTATGATGTTTTTGACTCGATACGTGTAAAACGGATTAATGATAGAGAGGGTGGACATCACTGCTGGATTAGTGTCTTGATGTCTTGTATTTCACAATGTTATCAGTGCTTTGTTTCTCAGATATTTCTGGAACGTTAACATTTTTTGCTGTTGCACATAACATGTTACAATTATTCTGGTTGAGCAGCTGTGCATTAAAGAGCTCGAGGCGTGACTCCCTATTTCTGGGTTGGGGGGAGGCTGATGTCATTGCAACTGAGTCATTGGTTTGGCTAATGATGCAATTAGAGAGCTGTACTTTGCATCTTGATTACATCCTTTACACGCATCCTGCCATCAGAGACTGAAGAATAACTTGGCATGCCTGAGTTGCTCTAATAAATAAGTGGGCAATTCAAAAGGTAATCGACAATTTGCAAGAGATTGTGATATCAAAAGTATTGCCCTTATTCAGACCAGGCAGCAACTTCCTCAAAGCATCTGCTTTAAATTCGTACCAAGAAATTTGTCTAGTTCACTTCATCCAGTCTGGAGACTACACTGCTGTCGGTAATGGTACAACTGCTGAAAGCTGGTTGATTTAGTCGCTTACTTTGCAATATGTGAAAGATGTTGCACAGAAGTGTGAAGTTTGCAGTGATCTTAACACATAGTGAATGCTGATATATTGGTAATGCTGCCCTTTGTGATGAACAATGTGATGAGAATATGTCCAGTATGCAATAAATTGTGTTTTTTGGATGCTTGGTTTGGGATGGTTTTTCTAACATTCTGCTCCCCTCATTTAAGATTAAAAACACCTTTCCATATAGAAGCTAACAACCGACTAAGTGTTTTAAAAAGAGGCCATGAAGCAAATATTTGTCAGTGGTTAGACAGCTTGCTCTTCAGTTTATTCTTTAATTGTAGGTCATTTTGTGAATCCGTGGCCAGAACTGCAATATGTGCACTATCCATTGTTCTCTTTGGGGGTGTGAAGTTACTTCATTTCTCATAACCTTATACTTCCTTCATAAAAGTTACAGTATCCAACCTGAAGGACTAAATGTAATTAGATCTCTTATGTGTTGTTAATTATTGTTAAAAAACATACACATTCAATGGAACAGAGAAATTTTACAAATCCTACAGTATCTAAATAATCACTCTTGATTCATTAAATTCTTCAGGACAATTATCTGATAAACAGTCATTACCATTCCTATGATATAAATATCATCTAGGATTGATGTTGGAGGTGATTTTTTTTTTCATATTGCCTGCCATTTTGCTGCAAAATGTACTTGTAGCTGAGCTTGATAGAAGCCCCATTGTTCACTTTCCTTATAAGTTGTACTATCTGCATTCAGTGGAGAATATAGCAGATTGATTTTTTTTGTCGTGAAGGACTGTTTTGCTGCATTATTGGGTAATATTTCCATCTCATGACTGTTATCTGTTCATAATCACAAGGTATAAGCTAGCTCACATTGCTGCTGTTCACTTGCCAGGCACTTTTGTCTTGAGCGTTGGACTATATAACTGTGAGATTGAGGTTTAGATTGAACTGAACACGTACAGCAGCTGCATGACCGATCCCTTGATGTCATAGTCTACTTTGTCAAGACCCAAGTAAAGATAGTGTGGCATACTGGGTTGTACAAGAAGCTCTACAGAAGACTAAGTCCACTGAGTCTGTAATTTTGTTCAGTACCTGACACTGGTAACTCCGGTGAGACCTGGTAGACGTGAGAGTAAAACATTTGTAATAGCCGTCTCTTGAGAGTCAACTCAGCTGAAAAAATATGCATGTGTGTCTGTTTCCTTTTTCCTTTCTGTACCAAGACTGTGTGGTATATCTTTGCTGTGGTGGACACAAAGTTATGCCATACGATTACCAGTACTTTCCTTCCACCATGGCCAAAGTTCTCAAGTAGTGATAGGATGCTGATATTTTTGTGTCAAGTCTAAACTGCACAGCTGTCACAGAGGTGGGCTGATAACAGGACATCATCCTCAACTCATGCAGCAACACAATATTACATATACACTATTGGCCCACTGCACTTGGCAGAATCTGCACAAATCCCTGACACACCCAAAAACTTACTGGTCAGTGCTACACATATTGAAAGTCTTGTGCTGCGAAAAGTAGCTGGATTGTAAGAAGAAGAAATTGTGCTTTTTCCCTGGTGGTGCTTGATGGAGCTTGAACCTTGTTCTGCTCGATCCAATGCTCATGCGGTGATTGAATTTTTGTGTGTGTCCTTGGCCAGTGTTTGAATAGACTGTGATAATATTGTCCACATTCCACTTCCCACCGCCTGTCCTTCACTGCATGAATAAACCAAACTAAACTAAGCCAATGTCGGCGGAAACCATAGCTGTCGAGAAAGAAGTGAATGCGTGTTGTTTAATTAAATGTACTCATGCATCTTACTTGCTTTCGTTTGGCTCTCCCTTCTCCCTCGGTTTTCAACTCTGTGATCCACTGAATGCATGCTTACATGGATGCTGACATTGCATAGGTGTGTGTGTGTGCGTGCGTGTCTAGAGGAACGAGGGAGGGGCATTTCCTTTAATGCATCTGCTCTCGTCAGTGACTGTTCCTGCTTACACATCTATTCTCTCTGCTCTGCATCTTTCCTCCTCAGTTGCGGATACCCTCTCCTGCTGTCACTTCTCAATCTGTCCGTATTTCTGCCTCAGACCTACATCCTCATCTACTCTGAATCACACAGGATCACATTCAAAAGTCTAGTATCGTCTCTCCTCCCTCTCTCTCTTTCTCTCTCACTCCAACCCTCTCCCCCGATCTCTCCGCTTCCTGCTCATTCTCTTGGATTTTGGCTGCAGCTCCTCCATCACAGATATCTTGTTCTCCGCTCAGTCCACGATTTTGCTCACTGCGTCAGGAATCAGCAGCAGACTGAGGTGGGTGTTTTCAGAGCATCAATGCTAGTTCTGAGGCTATGTGTCTTGGGTATTCCCCCCTCACACCACCTCCTGCCTCTCCTTTCACTCCTCCAGTCTGTCAGTGAGAGTCGGGAAAAATTGTGCTCGTCTGTTGCTACCGGGAAGCAAATGCCACACTATCAGTATGCACGAGTGTTTTACATTGTCACACACACACAGCTAAGGATGTAGCATATCTTCTAGTCTAGATAGGACTGTCTTCTACGTTGTCAATACTGTAGTATGAAACAATAGTGCTGTTGCTGCATTGAAAACGGTCTTGCATACCTTATTTTCTCTTTCTCCCTCTCTCTCTCCTGTCCCTACTCCATTACTCTCCTCTCTGTCAGTATAAATGTTATGTTTTATGTATGCTCTGTCCTCTGAGTTCTTCCCCAGGACTTGCCATGCTGTTGGATTTATAAAGAACCTCCTTAAAATAGCTATGGGGAAAAGCATTGGTTTTGTCGGCACTTGCACACACAGGAGATTTGATTTCATTTCACCTTATGTGCCCTGGTGGTGCTGCTGCAGTTCCATCTGTTGCAGCTGCTGCTGTGGTCAGAAACACCTTTAAGCAAAGCTTTAACTGTTCTCCAAGTGAGGGGATGTACAGTATGTTGCTGAGAGTGTCTTGACAGTCAGTGATGCTTGGCTAAACTGTCATTTTATTTTTAGTATTATATTTAGGCCTTTCTGCTTTATTATGAAATGCACAGTACAGAGACAGACAGACAGACAGGAAGGACAGGGCAGAAAGAGAGAGAGAGAAAGGGAGAGAGAAAGGGGATGATGATATGCAGCAAAGGGCAGAGGTCTTGAACCTGCAGCCGCTGCAATATGCGGTATGCGTGCTGCCTGGTGAGCCACTGGGACGCCCCTGAACAGTCATTTAGCGTGAGTCTGTTTTTGAGTGTTTATAGAGTAGCTTATTGGAGTTGTGCATCTTACCATGCTTATGACTGTGTCTGTATGTATGCGTGTGCTCACTCTTGCATAGAGAATGTTTGCTCGCCTGCCACTGGGCCCTTGTCCAAGGAGAGAACACAGCAGAGGTAGGCTGCAGGGGTAGTTTGGTGCAGTAAACTGTTGAATGCTCTATATTGAGCAGAGAAAGGCAAATTTTGTGCTGGTGTGTCCTCTCACTGGACTGTCGCCTTTCATATCGCAGAAAAGGAAGGTCACTTCTGAGGCATTATGTGATTAAAATAATGCATATTTGAGTAGTTTACATATTAGCAATAATAACTGAGCTGTTGTTTATACGAGCTTGAAGATTATATTCTTGGGAAATATCCTGAATAAGTTGTGTTTATGTGGAATGCAAAACCAAACTTACTAAAGACCTGACTCCAAGACTCTGTTTATGGGTGAACATTTTTGTATGTGCACAACTCGGCATGTTTCTAGTTCACCACCTTTATAAGTAAAGAACCTTGTGGTTTATTGCTGTCTTTAAAAAGAGCACCTCACACGACGGTGCACTTTTTAGGCAAGTTACTACAGAGGAAGAAGCACAGTCCAGAATGTGAGCATTTCGCCCTCAGAGCTCAGTGCCTTCTGCAAATATTGCAGTATTGTGTTAAAATGCAAATTGAGTACACCAGTGTCGTGCCATCTGACAAACTAGCTTTGCAGTGCAGTGTTCTAGAGCTTTATCATCCCTAGACCATCCCTACAACAGACTACTGTTCCAGAGATTGTGTTCAAGAAGGGACGGTGACAATGTGCAGAAATAATCACTCTGAAAATATACCATATGATTTAAAAGGCCATGATATAGATAAAGCTTCTTTCTTACTTTCTGTATTAATTTCCATAGTGTTTAAAGATACATTAGCCTTGTTGGCAGAGGCTCAGTAGCATAGCAAAACTTATCACAAGTAAAGGCTGCTTTTAATTTCCCCTTTTAGATGTGCTCCTTATCGCACATATTCAATGCCGCCTCCTCGTGGTTAATGGTACCACTATTTCAGTTATGTTGCCTAAGCATGTGGTTGTGTTACAGGTGATTTGTGAAGTTAGTGGACAAATGTTAATCATGACAGAGTCCAACGCTGTGGACAGTCCAAGTGAATTACGGGGACAATATTTTAAGTGGCCATAATGATTTAGTGCTGACTGTTGTAGTTGATGTCTGCCATTGCCGACAACGAGTTATTCGGATCGTCTCTGTATTTTCTATGGATGCTTTAGATAAACTAGAAGGCCTCAAGCCGACGCCTGTCTTTTGCATGGTGATTATTGGCTGCCGGATTTGTAAAATTGTGCACTGGATTGCACCTTAAGTACTTAACTGCACGTTATACCTTAGGTTATATCGGTGTGATATGTAGAAAGTAGTGATATGTACCCATCTCCTATTAGAGGAAATGTTAAGAGAGCAGAACCCCCCCCCCC
>OMNV01029206.1:6323-18530 GCA_900303265.1 Brotula barbata | reverse complement strand
GGGTACGCTGGGGGCCCCCGGGGGCCACCCAACAAGCGCAAGTCCAGTCACTGTGCTCCTGAAAACCAACAGATCCCCAAGCCGGCAGCGCCTGGCGGAGTTCGGAAGAGCAGCAGCAGCGGCAGTGGCAAAATGCTGTCTATGACCTACAGCGAGAGCATCCGGAGCGGGATCAACCGCTACCACTCAGACCAGGGTCTCAATCAGCCTCGACCCCCCGATCAAGCTGAGCTGCAGCGACTCCGAGAACAGAAAGTTGCCGCTCAGATTAAGAACATGGAAGACTTCTTGAAGATGAATGGTCTCGCCCTGGAGGAGTGTGTGTCCTATCAGACAGGCATGAAGTACAGGTAAGAGAAGGGCAGAGTTTGACAGAGACTTGTGGAGACGTGGACAGTGGTGAGACTCAGAAACAACAGGTGAGATAAGCTTTGGGATAGACTGTTAGAGGCAGTGTTTGCTGAAAATGCATGGGCTTCATCTGAAGACTGATTGATGGTATGAATTGTGCAGATGTTGAAATGATTTAATCAGTCAGTCATATGTATTCATCGCCTTTCCTTCTAATTGTGGTCATTAGAATGGAGGAGCACTTAAGAAGACGCCGATCTTCTTTTGTTAGTATCGGTATGGTCCTGCTCTGTCCTCTGGTCAGACTGCATGCAAAAGTACTGGGGCTCAGTTTTATTTTAATCATCTAGGTCGGTGGCATATTTGCCCAACTACATGGGAAGGACAGACTGCTCCGTAAGGATTTACCTGGCCCCTTAAATATCACTCTAACTTTCTTTCCTTTTCCCCCTTGATTTTGATTTTCCCTTCTTAAAAGCTGCATTAAAGCTGAAGTGAGTTTATTTTTATTAACTTTTGTAACGGAGTGAATCGATCTCTGAATGCCAGCCACTACAATCTTGGCTTTATGGTCATTTCCATAGTAATGATAACAATACTAAAAATATAGATATGCAGTCCATTTACCATTTCAAGATACTTGGATATCTCTCAGAATGATGACTAAACAAGTAGGTCTTGTTCAGTCATCATTCTGAAAGATATCTAGGTATGTATATGTAAAACATTTTCTTATATTCTCGGTGGCCTCAATACAATGTCACACAACCAGATAAGGCTAATTTGTGGACTCTTTCTGTCTAAAGGAGTAAACCTGTGAGGCAGGCTTAACAGCTGCTGTGTTAGGCGGTTAGGATGTTATTATTGTCATAGATATGGGCAGGTCATAACAGTCCGGCATGGCTGCAGTTGTTTTTCATCAGAGGCCTGAGGGAGGATTTGGATGATGTTAATAGGTCCGGGGTAACCAAGTCCTGCTATCTTCTCTCTGTGGCGTGTCGTGTCGTCAGCTCAAACATGTTACTTGCCTGTAGTTGCCTCCTTGTCCCATGCAGCTTAGTGCCATTTGATAGACCTGGCCACAGCCTTGATAGTGTGCACGGAGAAACGGAGGCTCATATTGCATAGAGCATGGGAGCTTCTTCATTTACAAATCTTAAAGCGCCTCCCACAGTTGCTAACAAAACTACTCACCTATCATTGACCCTGAATCTGTTTCTCTTTAATCCGAACCGTAATGTTTTATTGAGCTGCTTTCCTAGTTTGGTTCATGCTATTCCTTTGTAGTGTTGTATTTAACCATCAGTATTGGCTTACCACGTTACATGCAACCTCTGACTCAATCTCATCATTATTTCAGCCATGTGGTCAGGAAAGGTGGCATAGCATTGCTCCTAAGCAGTCTTTAACTGTGGTTTACTGCACAATCACTGTTTCCATCAAATGGGTATTCTTAGACTGTATCATAGTTACCACTCTTTCCACTTGTCAATCTCTTGCTTGGTCATTCAATTACTCTTGGAGATACCCTCATAGAAGCACCACGTGGGGATGAAGCACTCAGTGGTATTAAAGGAGTGATTGTTTTACACGACCAGAATAGCATATTAAGCCCTTTTGTCAGCTTTAGTAAGACACGACAAGCAATATCTGTCTCGGGGATTCATACGAATTAATGTTATTTGCTAATATGTTGTCGAAAACATTTTCTTGCTGTGATTAGTTAAAAGCTTTGTTCTGTTTCCATCATGTCATCATTGAAACAAAATACTAGCACTTATCTGGCCACATGGACAACAGAAAACTTTCCCCAGTGTCCATGTCTGGGTGACTGAAAGAGTCAGGCACCTTGTGAAGGAGTCAGACAGATGCATTGTCTCTCCTACAGCTTGTATTAAGGGAGACTGCATGGGTGTAGATATCTGTAATTACTTAAAAGTAATGGACACAGTAATGAGCTCCAGTCAGGTTCTCATACATTATTGTTTTGATGCCAAAACGTTGCCTAGTCCAAGTGGATACTTGTATTGTACATCCACTGAACGGAAATAAATGACCTTCCTGGATAGAGTATGATTTTCTAACATGTAATTTAAGCCTTTTGGTTCAACAGTTGAGTTAATGTTTTTATGGTTTTATAATTTACATGTCCAGAAAACTCTTTAAAAGATACTTTTGTATTTTTATGTGTTTCATTAAGAATACGCATAACAAACTAATACCAAACCTAAGCTCCCTTCAAAGTCGAGGTGTAGAATGTGATTAATGCATTGCTTCATAATCCAATTGTTGAAGCTCCCTTTGAAGTCACGTCATCTTTATTTATTCAGAACATGAAGAAGACAACATGGGCTGTGCCAAAGTGCACACAGTACAGTACAACAACAACAACAACTTGGTGAAACAAACCTAACAGACTGAAAGAGAGAGGAGAATTTGTCTATACATATGTGTATTTTTAAAAAGGCCCAGCAATTAAAACATACGGATGAAAGAATGTGAGTAAATTGAGTGCTAACAGAAGGCGGTGACCGAGTAGTAATTCACTTAAGTGTTTGGGGGCAGCAACAGAAAATGCATAATCCTTTTAATTTCTTCGTTGGGACGTTGGAACCGGCAGGAATAGTTGATTAGATGATCTGATCGACAGTGACGAAGAATATGGGTGTAGCATGAGATTTATTGGGCTAATCCATGTAAAGTTTTAGGATTCTAAAGTCAACTCTGATTTTGCCAGTGCAGCTACCACAGAGGATATGCATGTTCCCTCCTCTTTGAAGAGAGCCAGTTTACTGCTGGTCACCACTAGATGGCAGATATGCTCCACTGAAGCATGGAAGACCATACAGAGTAGCAAACAACCCACATTCATCCCACTGCTGGAATGAGAGTGATACATTTACTGGAAACTGAGTGCATCTCAGTGAGAATTCCTACATGTTACTGGTCAGCCTGATACTTAAAATTGATCAGGAGGTGAATAAAACTCTCTCATAAAATAGCCGATCACGAGGTGGCAATTTACATCTTTTATATGGAATTTCCTTTACTATAACATATACTTTAATTCTCTCTCTCTCTCTCATTCAAAATAGTATCACTGTTATGTCTCTCTGTCCCTATCTCTTACACTCGCACAGGCACACACACAGACATTGTTGAACCACTTATTACCACTATTTATACAGTGGCAGGAGTGCCATTGTGCTTCATCTTTGTCATCTTATGACATAAAGTGGCACTGGGAAATTTTAAGTACTAGGATGATTTCAATTTGGTTTCTGGTCATGACAGGTAAACTCCTGAGAAACAAATTCT
Organism: Brotula barbata; assembly: GCA_900303265.1. Taxonomy (NCBI): domain Eukaryota; kingdom Metazoa; phylum Chordata; class Actinopteri; order Ophidiiformes; family Ophidiidae; genus Brotula; species Brotula barbata. The sequence continues at coordinate 14,861 of OMNV01029206.1, read as the reverse complement.
TTTGTCAGTAGTCCATTTTATATTAGTTTATACGTATTCTTGTCATAACCCTGGTTCACCTGTTTTTGGTTGGTGTTTGACACCGTGAGGAAGTTCCAGTTGTCGCCCACATATTTTCTGTGACCACCAGTGGGAGTCAGTGCAGCAATAAGAATATGTTTTTCTGCCAGCTTCCAATCTGTTGAAGCGTTCCAAAGCTGTTTCATTTCATGAGACACATCCTTGAAGGATGCAGTCTTTCTTTTCTTGTGCAAGATGTTATGCACTCTGAATGCCGTCTAGTTACCTTTGTCATCGAAGTTGTCATCTCATTGTGTGTGACGTAATGTGAGACATCACTTTGTTTACTGCTCAAATCAACCTCTACAGTGATACTAACATTGAAGTAATTGAGTTATTTATGTTCTCTAAAATTAATACGTATATTAGTTGAGCAACATATCAAAGTGATGTCAACTAATGATAAATAAGTATTGCTTTAACTTGAATGTAATGTTTGGATGTAATATTGCAGCCATTGTTGTTGTGGCTTGATTGCCACTGTTTCTAAGTAAACACTGAGATTGCGAGAAATGTAGGATTGAGAATAGTACTTTTTCCAAACAACGGTTGTATATCTCAGCCACATGCGAAATATTAACATGAACGGGACAGTCAAAACCAGTGACCATGACATAAACAGCCTTCAAAAGACTTTAGAGGATGCATTCCATAAGATGAGACAAAGCTCTGATATACTGCAATGGAATTTCCTTACTTACGTGGGCATTTCTTTCCTTCATGTTGATGCCCAGTTCCTCATTTACCTTCTTACTTAATCATATCCTCTCATTTCCATCCCATGCTCTGTCTGTACATTTCTGAAGATGCGTGAATGGTGACAGGCTGTACTAGTGAAATCTGACAGGCCAGGTGGTTTAAGTAAGGTCAAAGCAATTATTCCCATTCTAATTACGAAAGCTGAAAAGGGCAGCGTGTAGTTGCTTTTTGACCTTTTGATTGATCAATCACCATTCCATTCCTGTTTCATGTTAAGATCTTTTATGAATGTAAACATGCATTGAAGATGGCTGGGGCACCTTTATATTTGTTTCAAAACACGATGTTCTGACTGTTCACTAGATTTTAAATTAAAATCGGAAGGTCTAATTCTCAGCATGGAATAAAAATAAGTGCACCTGCAGTTTAAAATTGAGGCTCGCACGTGTGTGATCAGGGACTAGCAGAAACGATTCTCATTCACAAGGAAAAAAGCCCAGTGAATGAAGCACTGTACATCAAAGCTTTTAGTGACATTTCTGCGATGCTGCAGTCACTCTTGCAAATTTAATGAAAAGGAAAAAACGCAGTTTTACACTTGACAGATGTTTTAAATGTGCGGTAAGTCAGATCCTCACTTGGTTTGATGCAGGTATTATTTAGTGTCATACAATAAAATGAATGGTATTTTATTTGGCCCGTTATATTTCCTTCAACATCGCTTTGGTTTAGTGGATTTACAGTCCACTCACTCATTTTCCACACATATTTCATGCCACCTAAGTACCAGTGCAGTTGATGGTCTGTCACGGTTTTCCGCTCTACTTGTTCCTTTTATGCCCCCCCTTTTTTAACAGGGTTTTCATATCTTGAGACACCAATCATCTGTCATATCTTTCTTTTCTTTCTTTTTTGACCCATCTCCACTTTCACCCTCCATAAGGTGGAGTATTTAGGCCATTGTTGAAATAATAAAAATTAAAAAGGGATTTAAGTCATAATCTTTTCAGGAAAATAGCCCAAATGGTGCTAGACTGAAGCCATAATATTTTCAGAAAAAAAAGTTTAAATGTGAGAAAGAAACATCTTTGTAAAATGCCTCTGGTTGTCAAGGTTGAAGTAGCACTGCAGCTCTTTAAGGATTGAGCTTGAATTAAAAGAAAAATCTTGCGGCACAAAGAAAAAATGCCAGCAGAGACAGCGCACATGCAAGCAGTCACATCCCTTCATTGAAAAACATGTGGTACAGAGCATTTCTGCCCAGCAACGTTTCATACCTTACATATGATAAGTGCATACAAGTAGGTAGGAAGATCTATCTTCTGTTAAATAGAAAAGATCCTCCCTACCTCTCCCACCCCCCCTTCCCTCTCTCCGTGATGAGCAATCGTGCTCCATCTTGTTCAGTTAAACACACATTGATAACCAAGGTTTGATACTGAAATCTCTCCATTTCTTTTTAGTTCCCTAATGATTTTAATGGCCAGCATGTTTACTCAAATTCCAGTGCAATGTATTATTAGTTTTACAGTTACTTTCGTGATAGCACCCTAAGTCTATATAGATAGGTTTTATAGCTTCGGGAAAAATATGCTTTTGAAGGGTAACTGTCTAGTGTTGGTTTGCCATTTTCCATATTTTGAGTAATTTGCCATTTTATTACATAGACTCTTTAGCCAGAAAGAATCACGGGTGACCCTGCATTACATAAGAACAGGGGATCCCAACCCTCTCCGCAGGGACAGCTTAATGGAAAAGGCTCCTCCTGAGCCACACTGCCTGGAGAGAATCGCTCATGTTCCCTGAAGAATTAAAAATGGCAGTACTCTGCTCACACATGCGACCTGCACGTCACTCATCCTCCAGTTTCCCAAGAAATGCATAATTTAGCTGTAACTAATCTTCACATTGTGGTTCTGTTTTTTTTTTTTTATCTCAACACACCTTGTCACATGTTGATTCTTCTGAGTGTAGTACACGTATTGAGTTACTGATAGATGGAACTGAACAAAATATGTGTATTAAGAAAAAAAATGAAAGATATTAATGTTTTTGCTGTCAGGTAATTTTATCCTCAGTTACAGTGATGATATCAACTGCCACTAGAAATGGTTACGTTTAGTCTGTGGATGTAGTGAGCTTCTCAATCCACACTATCAATCTGTCTTGCCTCACTTTGCTTTTCATTAACTCATTTTTAAGCCCTTTCTCCCACTCACTTGCACACACATACTCACACATCCATTCTATCTCCCCACCCCCAACTCTGGATGCGATTCTGTTCACTTGGTTACTCAAATCCTTACTAATGCTGTTCATTTAAACCCTCAGTAAGTGGAACTTAACCCTCCATCGGGCTGCTGGCCAACAGGAAGACACATTACAATCACAGACAGGTCTGCACTAACAGTGAATGCCACAAAAATGGCACGGCCTTTACCTGACACCCTCACTTATTTTAATTGGAGTTGTACAAAGAACTTTATATTTATGAGTGTTTTTTTTCATGAGTAGGTTATTCTGTTTATCCATTTTTTTTTATCCATTCATGTTTGGCTCCTTATTTGATTGCAGGCGTCAAAGGAATATATACCAAAAGATCTCTGGAGTAGTCCCCTCAATGGGTTATGGGAATTCAATGCTTGCTAAACTAGCTCGGACAGATCAGGCTGAGCACCCTGAAGCAACACTGCATGCCAGTTCTCATGCCAATCCCAGCTTAAATAAGGTACACGGAATGCCCCTGAAAGCAAGATGCCACAGGAGACCGTCACTGCAGTGCTGGGTTTCAAATTTGGGTGTTGGTTCTTTTTCCCCTATTCAGCAACATTGGTCACTTATCGTTTTTTTGTTGTTGTTTTTTTGTTGCCCAGCCTAACTGTGCAGAATTGATGCAGAAATCCACTGCCTATTTTTAGACCCGATGCTGCCGAGACTGTTGTGGTGAAGGATCATTGCTTGTGACGGTACCCCAGAGTAGCTTTATGGTTTGTAGTTTGTAACGCTCTGGTGATTACAGTAGCTGTCTTCCCCACTCCGCCTGTGTGCTATGACATACTGTTGCTATGTGGGCTGCAGGGTTTAGGAGAGGTCAGCTGTTTGAGCTTAAACATCTGACTCCTGAGGCTTCATTATGGTATAGTGTCATCGATTTTTAAAGCTTCTTACTGACAAGGACAGCGATGACCAACAGAAATGGAGAAAAAAAATCCAGTTTAATTGCTTGTGTGTTTCCTACAGCATTCTTCTAAGTTATTTTTAATAAGGTACATTGAGGTGATCAGTAGAGGGAATGCCAATCAAAAGTGTACAAAATCGATCTTGCACCCCATATTTCTCTCCAAGGAAAATACTTTGGGTTGCTAGGGAATCAATAACTGGTTATGATTCCAGTGTGCAGAGCAGCTTATTTTCACAGGTACTTGCTTGGTTTTACAGCTGTTGGGTTAAATGTTGAATAAGATTTTTATAATTATTGCCCTAACCTTTAGTTTTGTTTTTCATCTGTTCTGTCATTAAAAAACTGAGCTGTATCTGGTATCGGTGGACATTATTTAGTAGTCGTGACCAAACACATGTACTGCTGTATATCCACAGATTTTCTCTGTTCCTCCTCCCCCGCGTACTGAATGAAATGCAGGGCCTTATCAGTGCTTTGCATTCATTCGCAGTGATTGAGTGTCTGAGAGGATTTTTAACAGCGCCGTAGATTTTTGGATAACCACACATCAGGCTCTTCATCAAAACAAGGAGACGAAGGCCATGACACAAGGGAGGACATTGTGATGAAATGTGGAGTGGGAGGAGATGGATCTCTTTTCCTTAGTCTGAGATTTGTACATCATTTTTGTACAGATGATTAAGAACTGGCTATTGAGTCAACTAACCATTGTTACTGTTACCATTATGTTTTTTGGATGTCTATTATTTCCTATAGATTGATACAATATTCAATTCAGAATCAGATGAAAACAATGAAATATTCTCTTTGGTGTATTCTAACTCATCTCACTGTGTTCCCCGTTTTTAGTCATTATGTAAAGATCTCGTCACTTACCATGAATAGAGTTGACTTAAATTTCTGATGAATGAATACAAAGCATCTCACAGCAGGCTATTTGAGCCAAAATTAAGTACAAATGAATTTGATACCAAAAGGCTGATGGTAAATGACGGAAGTTTATATACAGTATCTTAGCACTGGTTCATGCTGATTCATATGCTGATGGTATAGGCGTCTAAAATGTAATGCTTGCTAATGTGATTCCTGAGCAAACCATACATGTCATCAGTATCAACAGTCATCATGTATGACTCATCCTCAATGCCCGTTTTTCTGCTCTGTGGCTCCTTTTCCCTATTGATGATACAGCCAAACGAGATGAAAGGCATGCTGTTCGTATGCAGACGGTTGAAAGTGTTGAATGACAATTAGTTGCGATTGGCATGGTTTATTGGCTTGAGTTTGATTTATCCCTCTGGATTGTTTTATTGATTATTACCAGGCACAGTTGCATTTGGCATTTGTCTGTTTATTAAATCACCAGTCAATAAATCATCAATGTAGTTTGAATCAGTCGGGAAGCTGCTAAAAAAAAAAAAAAAAAAAGTCAGACAGAGCAATACTTTAAAAATGGTGGATCTATTGATCCATTGAGGTGATGGATTGCTAGTCTGTCTGTTGATGTATGCTTCAATTGATTACCTTGAATTTCACACCAGTCAATAAGTGCAGAGATTTTCAGACAGTAATATGTCAAGCGTAAACAAAGGACTTGCTTGGTGGGAGTACAACAAAAATTATGATAACATGGGAAGACGGTCAGCACTTTATCTTGAAATAACATATATTTTAATTTAATATCTGATTTTAAAACAACAGTATTTTGATATACAATATGTTTATAAATTAGCCTGCACATTAGTGTCATATTACAGTATCATAGACCTGCAGAGTTATAGTCTGGTTTGGTGATTGACATTATCTTTTCAGACTGAAATCCCGTCCCTGGCCTCTCCGTCTTCTCAGTTCCGCCCCCATGTAACGACTCCTGGGGGCCCTTGTGCGGACCAGACTGCAACAGGGCATCACGTTTCCACGGCAGTGGTGGTGACTGCATGCACACTATACTTGGTGTGTAGATGTGAGGACAGAGAATGAGAGGAGAATGAAACACATGACTAAAAAATCAGTTTCCCAATAGCATGACGCAAAGTAACAAACATAGACATATTGTGAGGCTATCAAAGACACTGAATTGATGCCAATATGTTGCTTCTCCTGCAGATGCTGAGGTTGGTGTGCACACACATATATGATGTATGTTGTGTACTGGTATAAGAGCAGCCCTCTATTCTCCCCAGCCCTCTGCGTCTCAGGACAAGGAACATTAAAGAGTTCCTCTTGCATGTGGCTCACCTAGTTTCTTTCACACACACACACACACACACACACACACACACACACACACACACACACACACACAGACACAGACACATGGCTAAAGGTGTTTTTCCAGATTGTGTGAAATTGAACTCAGACATCAGTTGAATCAAATCACCTTTCCCCCAGGTTTCTATTTAAAACAGTCGAGCAAAAGGTCATAGCTCCAAGAATAGGCCTGTCAGTTAGCAACAGCCTGTTTGCTGGATTCCCTTGATGGAGGTCACTTCTTTCTCTGACTTACCATCCATGTCTGCTCCCGATGGCATCTCTTTTAATTATCTTCTTGGCACGCTAGCTGGTCCACTAAGATAAGCTTCAGTATTATATTACTGGGAGCGTGTGTCTCATACTGTCTCTTCAATCAGCAGCCACTGTTGCGTTGACTCCAATTACTCAGCTGCTGACCATTATCATATTTTTGGCTATTTAGTATTACCTGCACCTACTCAGCTCACCTCTTTGCTGCCATTGTTTATCAGATCAGTTTCTAATAACCAATAATATCAGATGTTATGACTGGGGATGTTTCTGGGGCTGAAACCCATCCTACTATACTGTAATAATTTATAGGTGTTATTCATTTGAATGAATATGCCAGACAAAATAATTACTTGTCTTCCATATTTCAGTCAGGGGAGACGAGGTATAAAGCAATACAGGCATCAGCACAGCATCTCATTTGTAAGATGCCTGACACTCCTGCCTTTGACATATATTGGCACAGATAAAGTTACATAATAAATATTTCATGGCTAGTTGAACAGGCCCACGTGAGAGCCCCCTTTTCTGGGGGCATAGGCTATTGCAAAGTCATGACCAGGGAACGTTCAAATTCCTCCTTTCTCCTCACAGAATAAACTATATGAAATGAGACTAGAGGGCAACATACGGACAAAGAAGAGCACAAAAATGTACTACACTTTCCTCTGAAAGCTGCTTTAAACACAACAGATTTCAATGCTTTGCTCCCTCACGCTGCTGTAGTTCTCCTCCTCGTAGCTTCTCTCCATATCCCTCCCACCACATTCCCTCCCTCTCTCTCTCTCTCCTCCCTCTTGCCTGTTTGCACTGTGCTGCTTTATGCTGAGCACAAGCCATACAGATGTAAGTTTAATCCAGGCAATAGTCAGAGCTGGGGAGTGAATATGAGGTTGCCCTTTGACTAACGTACAGTAGTATTCAGTAGAATATTTAGCAGCCAGTGCAGCTGTCAAGACGGACTTAGGAGAGATGAAAAGCTTGTGGAATTGTGTGTCGTGCTCCATTCCCTTCATCGCTTTGTGTGGATCTTTGCATTTCCACTCCTAAAGCTTGGCAGCAAGAGGTGTTATCTCCCGCACTGAGCTCAGCTTTAGAGGAAATTGCAAGACTCTAATTCTGCCTGTCAGCTTTTGATGAGCCTCTGATCAACAGATAAAGCAAGAGAGGGACACACGGATTCATTCCAGGAGAAATCTGTGGGGAGAAATTCTTTGTACCTCTGCATTTACTGGACTCTTTCTCTTAACAGCTTTTGATTTTTTGGATTTTTTTTTCTAACCTCCAAGGACCTGGATTTTAAAAAAAATTTTGGTTTGTTCTTCTTTTTTTTTTGCATTCACACCTGAATTCTGCAGTGATTTTCTCATTGATTTCTAAGAGACAGATTGGCTGAAAATGTCGTTCTTAGACTGCCTTGGTCCAATCAGCTGTCCTTGACTGTTTACATACATTCTTATCTGACCTCCCACTCCCTCGCTCCTTTTGTCTTTCTTTGTGAACTGGTTGGTCCTTAGTGGTTGGGCAGTGATTTCTAAAAGCGACTCGACTTAAGTAGTAGCGTCCTAGAGATTCTGCTGCCTCGCACTCCTCAGAGGATCCTCGCGCTTCAGCTCTACCACGTCTGGGAGTTTGCTTACCTGATTTAGACAGAAGAGAGTTCAACTAGAGTACCTGTGTCAGCAGGTCAACAGTCAGAATGCAAGTGTCATTAGTATGCACAGACCATCGTGGTGGCGTGAGCCGCAACACAGAGGACCGGCTAAACCGCCAGAATGCCAACAGCCCCAACACGGGCACCCGCAGCAAGTTCCGAGCAGTGGCGATGGTGGCTCGCAGTCTGGGACAACTCTCTGTTCAGAGTGTGCCTTCTTCCAGTGAGCAAAGCATGAAGACTGGCATGAAGTATAGGTAGGGTATACGCCATAAACAGAAAAATGTGACACAAACTGGACTGCTGCATGTGAGGATAACTGGTTATTCACATTTATGTGATTGAGATCCTCAGTATTCCATTTTCTTTTCATTTTTCCCTACTACTCTAATTCAACTCTTTGTCGTCGTCCCCCCCCCCC
>OMNV01029204.1:98612-137908 GCA_900303265.1 Brotula barbata | reverse complement strand
CCTCCAGGCTACCTCTCCCATTGCTGCCATGTTTAAACTATGAATCTCCAAGTTGTCTACTTTTCAACAAAATCATCATATTTCAAGATACATGCGTTTTATTGACATTTCATTGACAGCACTGCTGACATTTGACTCTGGAAAGTTGGGAGTGAGTCTAATTTGAACCTTGGCCCCTTGTCTATAGATCAAGTCAAAGCTAATGTCTGATTTTTCTTTAGCTCTCACAGATGAGGTCCGTACAGGTACATACCGTCAACATTTCCACCTGGAGCAGCTGATATCAGGTGTGTGTGTGTGAGTGTTTCCATACCGTAACAAAATTCTGAAACCTACAATTTTTCATTGTTTCTCACATTGCTTATGAGTTTTTGACCTCTACTGGAGTTTGAAAGTCTGACTGTATTTGGACTGCCTAACTGTGTATGAACTGTTTTTACCCATCAACATGATTAAAGCCTGCCATTTTTCCCCACCCCCCCATAACGTTCCCCTGCCTCCTGAGTTCGTAACAATCTAATTTTTAAATAAAAATGTCTTTTGTGTATTTACCAAATTCGTAATGACAAATTTTATATGACAAAAGTAATTGTTTATAGAAGGTAAAACCATGTGCAACTTTTCATACATTTCAAATATATAGACATTAATGAAATACGAAATGCATCTTACATCTGATATATCAGGTTGTGTTAATTTCCCTTGCTGAGATGTTATTTGTTCACCACAGGGTGGCAGTGTGGCTTTTCTGTGAGGACCCCAAACTTGCATCTGCACACACGGTAGGCAGCATACACATTAGTTAAAGGACACAAACTCTCACACACTGCTGTTATTGGATACTTCATTATGATGAATGGAAAGGTGAATTTCCCATCTGCTATATTTGAGTGGCTGACCTGTCTGGCTTTAAATCTCCTTTTTGAGCCTCCAGAGGCAGACCTGTTTCAGATTTTAACCTGAAGATCCCTCCCTTGGAGTCCGTACCCTTCAGACTGACTCTCTCTAGAATTTCATCTTTCTAAATATAATTAAGTCTCAATTTGTGCTAGGTAGTTTGAACGTAGGATTTGTTAAACTCATAGAGCACAGAGAGAAAGATGTGTTTATTCCTCATTCTGAAGACATGAACTTTAATTGTAAACACACACACTGCCAACATCAGACTCACACGCGGCTCGTTTGATGTTCTTTAATATTAAAACACTCAAAAATACAATAAGCTTTTCCTACTTTGTCCCACATCTACAATGTTGTTGTTGTTTTATTTCCCCAGAGAAAAATCAAGTTAACCTCACAGTACAAAACCCAAGAGAAACAATAAACATGACTACACATAGTATTCGATCAACTTTGACTCGATGTGGCATTAAAGCTATCAAAACGCACAGAAACTGGGATGTCGCAGGCACATTTCGTGGCTGTTTTCATAAAACGCAGATGAAGATGGTGCCTCCTCTGTAGGACGTGGCCTTAGTCTCAGCAGAAGACACTTCCAGACTACAAGTGGTCCCTGTCTCAATTTTAATTCAAGGGTACAGTGATGATTGGCATAGCAACTCATTATTAGTCACATGTCATGGGTATTATTTCCATATTTAATATCACCGCTTGGTCGCCATCAAGCCACCTCTCTTGTTTTCTCATGTATTTTATTATTTTCTGTTAGCAGTTTGAAAATAAAACTTCACCCCCTGGAGGACATTTTTCCCTGTGATTAATGGCACTGCAATTGTCCAAATCGCTTTCACACCCATAATCACGGTGAAGAACACACTCGAGCAATGTGTTGTCATAACAATTATAGCGGCTTTCATTGTAACGCTTCACAGACAACAACAAAAACTAAAACCATTGCCTGTCTCTGAGTAAATCTGAGTGGTACCACTCGTAGTGTCTGGGTAAAATATCATTTTAAGCAGCTGGAAACATACAGTGTTGCGACATGAAAATAAATTGCACTTGTCCATATCCAGAAGAGTATACAAAACCCAAATTAATGAAGGATGTGACTCAAATTGCAATTGTAGGATGAAAGCAATTCAACAGTAACATGCATGTAAATGTTTTGGACGCAGTTTACACTAAATTTTGCAACACGAGTATAAAATGTGAAAGTTAGATTTGTCCCATTTGGACATAATCACATGTTAAGGTTAGTCGGCTAACTTTTGACCTGTTGGGATTAATTTATCCCCCATGGCGCATTGGGTTTGCATTGCAAGCTCAAGTAGATCCTGTGTTGGTGTTAGTCTGTCAGTGTCCATATTCATGTCACTATTGACGAAGAAAGACGGAGACAAAGTAGAGACATAGAGCAGATGATGACAAGACAAACTGAGGGAGATAACTTTACCAAGTCACTGAACATTAATGGAAGAGTTTGTGAAAGATATACAGCTAAAAAAAATGGGATTTAACAAAAATCAACCATCAGCAGTTTAGGGACAAAGAAAGTTGGGGTGAACACGGGGAAGCAGAGGGGTTTGAGCTCACACTAGGTTGCTATTTTTGCAACCGTCTCTGTACAGTGGAAGAAATGCTCAAGGTTACAAAAGCACTGTGTTGTTGCCATGACATAAATCACTTTGTGACGTCGGGATTTTAAACTATTGCCCCTCTCAAAGTGGAGCCTGCGTAGGACAAAACGATTTGGCCTTGAGTGAGTTCTTTAAAATAAACATAGAAAATAAATTGAAAAATAAATTGAATAACTTTAATTTAAAAAATAAATACATGTAGAAAATCCCATGAATCAAACATATAGAAATCGGAGTGCGGCGTATCTGTATGGTGTAATGAAATTGAATTAAATAAGGCAACATAAATCCGTTGTTTTCAAACATGTAAACACCATACTGCGAACAAACTGAGCTAGGCTTACCCACAATCACCTACATTATGCAATTGTAAATAGATTTCAATGTGAGGAGTCTCCTCTGCTGTAATTATACAATGTGTCACGTATATTTGAAAATGGTGGGATCTTCTTCGTTCCATCCTTGTACACAGCTTAATAAGTGTGGACAAATTACAGTGCATGTAAATCATGACATGTTTGGAGAGTTCATTACCTCTGGCATTAAAAAAAAAAGTATATTATACCTCTACTTTCTTGATTATGTATCAGATTTTCATAAAATAGTGTTTGCCATAGCGTCCCCTAGTGGTGCAACTGCAACATGATCTCTTAAAACAAGACAAGTTAGAGAAAACTACAGTATAATGATAAATTATGAGGAAACTTGTTTTGTTTGTTGAACATTGTGTTACAGGTATAAAATAAACATACACACACACACACACACACACACACACACACACTCTATAAATCAGACACACATACGCCATCCATGTCTGTTTCATCTCATTCATCGTCTTGTTGTTGGTCCAGTAGTGATGAAGAGTCGAGCAGGCATCCTCTGTAATAACCAGTTAGGGAGTGAGTCAGCTGAATCTGGCTGCGTCTTGACAAGAAATGTCCCTCGTCTGGGTAGATCTAACAAAAACAAAACAAAACAAAACAAAACACAGCAAATTCTCCAGTAAATACATTAAAGTACACAAGGTCAAACCCAGCAGCTTGGGTCATTGCCTTTTTTAAGACAGCTTTTCACTCTTCCCGTTTGTTATGCATCTGTTTATCAGAGAACTCTTTCAAACCCAGTTTAGAACATGTAAATTTCCCGATACTCGCAGAAAATTTCAATATTTCATGCATTATTTACAGCCAAGGACCCTTAAAATGTTAACTTTTTGGCAGATAGGAAAAGTCTCCACATTTGTTATTTGTTGATCGTTTCAGTGTTTGGAGTAGAACGTGTAATGTTTGAGGTGGAGATTTTAAACCCAAGATGTTAGAATTAATTTTAGCTGATGGAGTAGAAACACTTAAACGTAGAAGAAAAAGTGCAAGACTGCTAAATGGGGTGAATGCAAAAACAGCGCTTTATCTTCAAATATAGTTTAAAACACAAATTCTTCACACAATATTTATTCAAAACAAACAATATGTGTATATTTTTGACAGTTTTTGTGTGTGTCTGATCTGAGATGTAACCCATAAGGTAGCCGATTTAGGAATCTTGACAAAATCAAAAACCATTCGACAGACTTGTGACTTCATCTGGATTCAGCCTTCTGACTTTAAATATTACTTTATGGATATTTGTATTAAATTGTATCATTTGTCTTGAATGTAATAAATACAAATTAAAACAAAACATATACACTTAATTGCCATTCATTTTAGTATAGAAAGTACAGCAATATATCGTCTTATTCATTACAAACTCATAGTTGTGGACTGAGTAGACTTGGATTTTCCAGTCTTGACTTGTGAGAGGACTTGTGCCTGACTTATGACCTGAAGATCAGGATGAAATAATTCAAATGATTGTAGGGTAGCATTTACCTGCATAGTATAATTGGCTCCAACCTTTATCAAGTGTTTGATGAGCTCTGCTGAATGCTGAAAGTGAACGTTTGCTGTTGGCGAAACAACGAAAGCAAGAACATGTCAGAGATTAATTCCAGTTTTAGATAAAAGCTTCCATTCCGCGTTTCATCAAGGTCAACCTCTAATGATCAACATGAAGAGGCTCATTCAGAAATGACACATCGCCCACTGAAAACACAGACACCCACAGCCACCTTTAATAAAATACTTTAGTGGCTACTCTACAAACTGCAAGCTGAGAGAATTCTTTAGAATAGATATTTCTTTAAAAAAGAAACCTGTATCGGCTTTTCAATGGAAACATCTTTATAGTGAAGAGGAATGAAATTCAGATACCATCAGCAGTTCCGTGAGCCAAAAATAGGCTTCCTCCTGGCAGGGCTTTCATGCCGGGCAAGACTTTTGATGTCTGGACACAGATGGAGAGAAATAATTTCAAAGAGACATATTATCAGATTTCCATGTGTTTCTCCACAAAGGTTCAGTTTTGCTTCATGCTTTACAGTGCATAACGTTGCACTCCCGTGCTGCAGCAGTGCTTGATGTAAGCAGGCTGTTTTAAGCATTGTCAAGCCCATTTGTTTTATGATGGGTGTAAACTGTAATTGATCACTCTATATAAAAAGAAATGCACATAAATGAATTGAATGAAGTCCATGTCCTCTCGAGTAAAGAACATCAATACCAATCCATCAGGTGGTGCTGTATGACTGGGCAAATGTAAGGACAGGTGTGACTGTGTGGTGCAGGGCTTACAGGTTGCTGCAGCCTCATTACAAATGGACTCTGCTGTGTGTAACTGCGTCTGCCTGTCAATTAGGAGCTCATGCCTGTATCAGCTTCATGCAGGGAAAGTGGGAGAACCAGTACGTCAAAATACAAAACGCTGAGCGATAACTTTTCCTGGTGACAAAGTTGAGGTGTCTTTATCGAGTGTGAACTTATCATACATTCATTTTTAGTCTTTTTTTCTCCTTTTTTTTTCCTTCTTTTTTTACTGGTTTGCCAGCTGAAATACTGAACAATCTTCACTCTGGATATTCCCGATTTATTACCGTGGATGTCCTTAAAAATAGAATGTATTTCATGCGATGCTGTTAGTCTGCCAGTCTGTCTTTGTTCAAAAAGAAATGTGTAAAAGTAGTGTTGTTCCCGAAACTTTTGTTAACATATTAGGGAAGCATTGCACCTCAGATGAAGCATCAGTAACTCCAAAAAGACTGAATGTGATTTGTGGTTGAAAAGCGTTAATTTCATGGCTTAAAATCAATTCTGAACGCTTCCCCTTTTAGATCCTGGGACGTTCTCCTAGTGAAGTGAAGCCATGTCGAATAAAACGAGAAACTAGATGGAAAGATAGATAGATAGATAGATAGATAGATACTTTAGCTCACTCACAATGAAAAGTGTGTGGAATCAACGTGCCATTAAATTGGTTGCTGAGGAAAGCGTGGACTGTGGCAGACAGAGGACGTCCCAATCTCTCACTCTCACCTCTCTCATTTTCCCAATTAATTTATCATTAATGACATAAACAACGTTCTCTGAGGACAGGATGAGCAACAACGTCGTCTTGATTACTGTCTCATGTTGTCACGTTCACATCTCGCTGGACGTCATTTTTATTACAAACCCCCCCCGCCCTCCTGCTGCGAGTCACAAAAATAGCGTCCTGTGGCCCAGATATATGCAACCCACTTAGGAGGAAAAACACACTTTGACTGCAACCTTCACAGGAAGGACAAATGTGTGTGTTTTTTAGTCGACACCTCTGGCATTTTCCTTTTTTTCCCTATGTTTTCCTCTCTGGAGAGGCCACAAGTTGGAGTCTTGGCTGAAATGTTTTTGGACAAATTTTCCGTTTTATTTCGAACGTGAAGGGAACCAAAACAGGATGCAAATCAGTGTTGAACTGATACAGTGGGACTTTGTATGTAGAGAGATGTTTTGTTTCCGGCAGATTTAACAAAAATCTGAAATTCCAGAGAGTTAAATTTAAAATATTGATTATTGCACAAGTAATACATGACATCATTTCAGCTCACTGCACTGACTGTTCACTTGACTGCACACCACAAGACTCAACTTAACATCACTGACAGCTTGGAAGTAAAAATTGATTTTATAAATTGACTTTCTGATAACTCTCCTTCAAAAAGCTGACCCATCCAGACACGCACACACACACACACACATGCAGCACTGCCTGCTTGCTTGTATACACACAATTCCTTGTTGTTTTCCAATCTGATGTGACATAGTCTCAAGCGACCAGAGAGAGATAAGACGGACTCACTTGGTATCTGTTCTCCTCGGTCAAAGGTGAGCCCAGGTATCTCTCTGAGAAGGCAGAGGCTGAAAGAGAGGGCAAAGGGGTTATGAAGAGGAGCTGTAAGACAAATCCTGGCGTCAACAATGACCTTGGCACGATTCCGTTCTGATGTTGACTCCCGTTAAACTGAGTAGATATTCATTTTGTGGTCTGACAGTCAATAAGCCCATATTCCACATGACCGAGAAAATCCATATGAAAATTCAATCCCTGAACGACCGTGTAGGATGAAGAAGCTGCAAATAAGGAAACGTCAATAAATTCTACTGAATAATAATGTTCCCACATTCCTAGATTATGTATGGATATGGGAGATAAAGACATGATTTTAATTTTGCTCCTAGCTCACCATACATGCTCCAGTCGATGACAGGAGCCTGAGCCGCTGCACATCTGATCAGCTTCTCTGTCGACTTCAGCATCATCAGCGTGATGTAGCCGCCATAATCCTGTTTGCGGGAACCACCAGCATGAATCTAGGTTAGTTCGCAGCAGGACAATTCCGTTCTGATGTCAATGTTTAATATTTGAAACCACACCAGCTATCGTTTGATTTGTACCTATGAAATATTGAAGATCTTGGACCTTGTATGTTTGTTAAGCAGGTGTGTGTGTGTGTGTGGGTGTGAAGTTGATATGCAGAAGACAAAGTTGATCTTCGCAAATAAGTCTGGAAAAACAGACCGTAATATTAACAATGGGAGTGAGGTACCTCCACACATTTGTTTTATTAATAATAGAAAGCCTTCTGAAATTTGATCTGATTTTTTTACGGTAATTAGCAGCCATTGAAAAAAAAAGTATGTATTAAACAAAGTATAAATACAGAGATTTGCTACAGCGTCCACATAGGCAACACTAGAATTCGACAATTATAGAAAAAAAACTTCACACTATATTAACAATTGCATTCTCCCCATGAAAAAACATAACATATGTTCATCTTAGTGAAAACCACAAATTCCCACATCGTCCATATTCATGAAAGCAGCTCAAATTTTCCAATCCATGAGCTCCGACTCCCTTCCTAAAATTTAATCATGTCTCTTTTCTGGGCCAATGCAGACAGCCATGTCCATAATTATTACGTTTTACAAAAAAATTGACACTGTTTTTTTCGTTGTGTTTGCCCGTTGGTCAGTTCGTCCGTCTTTAAGACATCAGAAAAAGTTAAGGATGGATTTCAGTGATAGCTGGTGGTCACATGGGCAGGTTGGACATGATCCAGGGAACAAACCCATTAAATGTTGGCACTGCTCAGCTTGATGCTGGCACTGTGATTACCTCATTTGAACTGTAAGTTATAGAATCAAGAAAGATTTCCCCTGGACTCCATGATTCTAGCTGCATCCATAAAGGTCATATCTAACTGTAACCATACCAGTACTAGTTAGTATCTTTACCTATAGTTTTAGTTGAGGCCACATTTTTCTCAGTATCCCATCGAATCTCATCACTGAGAGATAATTGCAGCACTTGGTGGAGGTATGTGCTCTCTAAATGCCATCAAGTGATTTTTTTTCTTTGGCACGTTTACTTTAATAATTTCTTGTACACACGCGACTGTGTTTTCTTATTAGCTGAAATGTAATGATACAGTGTTCACATTTATTCAGCGTTAATTTATGGTTTAATATTTACTGTTGATTAGCTTTTGATCAGCGTCATGCCGACACTGCGCCAATGTAGCAAATGACCAAGAAAACTACAGCACTTTCAATGTTTTCATTTCTTTATGAGAAAAATAATTCAGCTGAACATTCATTCGATGCAATGCAAGTTACTTTTACATTTGAGTCCAAGAGCAATATTCTTTCAGATTTTGAGTGGTGTGTATATCAGGCGTCATATGCTGCATATGGTAATGTGTTTTTTTACCATATTGAGCAATTCAAGAACATGTGCAGCAATTATGAATGTTTCCACTCAACATCTGGGTGCTTTTTATAGGCAAGGAAGCTGGGATGATTGGCCTACCTCTCCAAAGACTCCAACACGTGTGCGATCAATGAAAGGCAGCTTTAACAGGTATCTGGAGTACATGCAGAAAATACAACTGAATGATATCATGAAACACAGGTTCATCAAGTGTAAAATATGCCTTTTGGACTATATCTGAACACATCAAAGTCTAAAGAGGGAGCAAAGAAGGACACTTTTGAGCTGTGGTGGGAGCTGAACCTGACCACCCTAACCCCAGGTATTAGGTCAAAAGGCTCAAATGTGGTCATAAATCTCAAATTGAGCCCAAGTTGGCTGGTGATCCTCAAGACCCACACATACTGAAAAAATAAACAAGGCTTCAAAACAACAAAGAGAAAGAGAGTTACATACTCCAGGGCTGCTATCTGGTCCTCTGTATCCACTGTGCCAAGCCTCTGATGGATCTGCTGTAAAATCCTGTGAAAGAACAGAAGGGAAGCAGAGATCAGAGGTCAGAAATGACTTTGTGAGACGTAAAGAGCAGTACAGAGGACTGCTCTGACCTAGAGATCCCGACAGCCAGAAATCCATGGAAGCGTATTTTCAAAAGGAAATTCACAATAAAAGAATGCACATGCATGTTTACCTTTGACCTCTGAAACCAGAGCCTCTGCCATCAAGCCGTGCCACGATGACTTGCTCAGATTCCACGAGCACCCAGTCCCAGTCCAATCTGAACTCATCGCTCACCACCTGACTGCCAGGAGAGCTGGGGCTGGCAGGGACGAGGCAGACAGAAGCACATAAATAAAACTCACAAATATGCCCTGTACGATCTGAAAGTGAGCTCTTTAATGTGTTGAAGAAGTTGGAAGAGTGCCTTTGCTGAGCTGAATCATCTGATGATGCTGCTAAAAGCACAATACTGTGCCTCTTTGTATAAAACAAGCTGTAAGTAAGGGATAATGTCAGGGGATGATTATCGTAGAATCCAAGACCTGTATTGATTAAAGCATTCAAAGGTCAATCTGTTTCAAATAGACCCATCATCCAGGTATCTAGAATGTTTGCAGCTGTTTTAAATATCCCGCATCACTACACCAAGTGTTGCCTTTGCAGATATAAAGCATCCAGATGACATCTTGTGTTTCCCCTTCGGGCACTCCGGTAAACTCCTCTTACCACCCTAATAAGCGGAGGTTACTACACCGTATCCCATTTTCATCTCCCACAATAGCACAGAGCGACCTCGACCCTGAGAAAGGGGGCATGTTACCCCTCCCCTACTTGCCACCCTAGCCTGGGTTGGTTCCTAAGCTGCCTATGGGAAGAACCAGCAATCGCCATTTCGCATATCTGTTGTCTCTATGCACATCTGCTATGTGTGATCTTCTGTGAATCAGGATTTTGAATGAGTTTGTGACTTTGCATGTTAGGATCGTTTGCTACGTGGAGTTGTTGGGTCTGTAGCGTCAAACTTCATTTGGCTTTAATGCTAAAATTACGTCAACAACAGTGCTAATTGACTAGTTTTGAGCACGGACCAACCGTTGGTGCATTACCATCGGTTTCCATCTTCCTGTTGTATGCTAATTTTGAAGCTAAGCTAACAAAATCCTTTCTCTCTCATCTCACAAGCACACAATGGGACTATTTCTCTTACTATGTATGGTAAGTAGCCGTGAAATAATCATTCCGTTGTGGTTTATCACCCACTGACAATACTTCATCAAGAGTCAAAGTTTAAGGTTAAGCTTACTCTCGTTTCAACCTTTCAGTACATTTGCATATTTATGTATGTCGGTGACCAAGATGTGACTCTCAATAGATAATCCTGTTTTATATCCTACTATAAATAATAATTTTCATACTGTAAATCAATCTTCAATTAACTGAGGCTAAATCGAACTGCGTTGCTATGTAAACAATGGCTGCTAATTCCAGCCTAATAGCATGTTTTCACAGTATATTTATAGTCATGGATTTAATTGCATATTTGCATTAAATAATAAATGTGACACAGTTTCAGAATTCTTTCAGATGTTGAGAGCTTCTTGTTGGGTAACAACATTATTTCAATGCTATTTAGAAGCTAGATTGGCATGCTATCAAGCTGCTAGCAATTCTTAGCGTAGTGATACAGAGTAGCTCAGCTAGGCGAAACGGCACCAAACACCATTATCATGTTCAGTGGTATTTATTCAGGAAATAATTGACTGTATAATGCTGCTATTAATCCCAATTGTGCATCACAGAGAGTCATATAATATACTGTTTTATAACAATGAAAATATTATGCTACATTTAATGTTCTCATCTGCATGCAAACTGGGTTATGGATGGTTTTGGCTGTAGCTAAGATGTGAATATTTATGATTACAGATAAATTTCTCCTTAATATGCATTTCATTTTGATTTACTAGCGCTGTTAATTTGTGAAAAAAAAACAAAAACCTGATAAAAATATATTTGAAAAATAAAAGACCAAACGCGTTTGATGCCCCGCAGTGTGTTGCTTTGAGCTTTCCATTCATTTGGCCTTTGAAGTGCACAGCACAACCGCTAATGTAATGGACAAAATGTGAATCTAATGAAAGCAGTGTAGGCTTACACAATAAGGAGAAGGCCATAGAGGAAAGACTCAGAAAAGTCAGGAGGATAGAGGAGCTTCAGAGGCAGATCTGAAGGGAGAGGTGAACCAGGGAGGAAAGAGAGACAGAGAAAAAAATGAGGTCAGTGTGGCGTCCAAAGCACCAGAATGAGAAAAAAAGGAGCACAAACAAGAAGACAGATGCAAACACACACACATACACACACAAGCTCTCTCTCTCTTTCATCAGAGGCTCAATCATCCATGAATGTGTCATTTGTACAGTCCCTCCTCCTTTCATTCTCTCTCTCACACACACACACACACACACATACACATACACATGCACTGTTAATAATTTGTACCAAAGTTGTCGTTTGTGATAATCCTGATTTCAGTCTGAATAGTTCTTTTGGTGGCCATTGCAGCTCGCAGAGGGAGGTTATTTTCCAAGATGAAGTATGCTATGAAATAGAAAATCGTTATTATCGGAGCAGAACAAAACACAGATGAATTTCATAGTTGATACAATGATGCGTCTGCCTTTTGTCTATGGATGATGTCGATGATATAAAAGAGAGGAGAAGAACCACTGCTTCGGTAAGCAAGCAAAAGAAACACACACACACACACACAATATAGACATCGGTTCATCTACTGACTTCATAAAATATTCAGCAATTCATCCAGAAACCAGCGCGGTAGAAGGTCATAACAGCATTTTTATTAGGTAACAGCTAATCCACAGAGCAGCCTGGGATTCTACAGCGTATACGTGCCATTTAAAGTGAAGCACTTTTTTGATATCCTAATTTCCTGCTACATCGTCTAAGAGATTAATATTCTCAGCAAGCTTGTGAAATAGCAGGAGGTGTGGTAGCATGAATCAAGACAGAATTATATAATTTTACATTTCCAAAACTTTTAAGGACTGGTCATTCTTTCTAAGTTTACCATCGTAGATTTTCTGGGCCTGCACAGGAACAGGAACTTTGGACCGTGACAGATGGTAATAGTGGCCATTTAATGTGTGGTAAGAAACACATTAACATCTTGAAATGTACAAATTACCCGCAATGCCTGGCACAGCATCAAGTTCAACAGCTGTTGATATTTTCATATAAACGAGATGATGAAACCTAATTGGTGTAAAAAGATGCATCTGCCCGCCACACAGACACAGGAAAATATACACAAAACATGGCTGAATAGATTGGGAATACTTACAGTTCACATTATCAAAACTAATAAGCAGCACAGCTGGAACTCCAGGGCCTGCGTTGGAAAATTGCTCATATTAAAATTTCATTTTAACGGCTGAAATATTGAATCATACGTTGTTAGATGATGTTGACTGGAATACTGCGCGGTTGTGACTATTACTACAAACAATCAAATTAGGAGCTGTAATGAAGCAAAAACAGAATCAGCTACCGTATTGAAATTGTGACAAATAAATCAACTGTGCTATTAGAGCATAATAGTTATGAGAAAAAAAAATGTCTGATAGACACAGAAAGATTGAAAAAGTTTGCACAATGAGCTTTGATTCCAAAGAGGCAAAATACTGCTGTATAGATCTACACAAATGATTTTGATGCTTTTTTTGTGTATTCCTATAAACCTGCACACAATGCAATGTTTTTGTTTTCTGTGTTGTTGTTGTTGTTTTACCGTTACAATGCAGGATAGCGTGTTGGCCGTTGGGGCTGACGTCGGCATCAAAAAAGGTACATCCCTCCTTTAGATCACATGTGAGACATTGACGTGGAAACTGACCGAGAGTGGACACACTGTCACAGAAGAGAAGCAATGTGAGAGACGACGACACTTCATTTCAATACTTCAAGCGTTACCACACAATTCCCAGGGAACCAAAGGTCTGGAGAAATAATGAGATAAATGACCTTTAAATGCAGTGTGTGATTCAATCGGTTATTACGTGTCACACCGTACTTTACCTGTAGAAGTGTCTCTGCTGTACGGAGTCCTCGGTGCTCAGGAAATATCTGCATGGAGCAAAGCAGAACAGCTAAAGTAGGACAAGGACATCGATCTATTATACGTCACCTTTCACCAGGCGGCACATTTCGACATTCACATACATTGTAGCATTACATTATTACATCGACCATTTTTATCAACACAATAGGAAGCGTTTGCAGTAGACATACTAGTGATATATGTTCAGTACATACAGTAGCTGTAGTAGCAGTTGTGGTGGTATTAGCAGGGGAAGAAGGACAAAGAAAAACTGTGGTGGGTGTACAAGGTAGTAAAAGATGTCAAAAAGTAGTAGTAAGAAGTGGTAGCAGTAAAAGTAATAGTAATCGTATTAATAGCAGGAGTAGTAGTGGCTGTAGTCACGTAAAATAGCAGCTGATTTATAGGACCAGTCAGTAGCAATAGTAGAAGTAGAACCAGTAGATATGGTAGGGGTATTAGATAGAATAGTAGTGATAGTAGAAGTAATAGGGTTGTTGTAGTAGTCACAGTATTTGTAGAGGTAGTAGCAGTAGTAATAGTAGCAGCTGTAGTAGCATGTGTAGCACTTGTTGTAGAAGGGGTTTTAGCAGTCATTATGCTAATGTAACGTGCAACGTGCCATTAAATTGGTTGCTGAGGAAAGCGTGGACTGTGGCAGACAGAGGACGTCCCAATCTCTCACTCTTACCTCTCCCATTTTCCAATGAATTTATCATTAATGACATAAACAATGTTCTCAAAGGACTATGATTGTCAATAATGCAGAAAAATCCCTCAAAAACATCATCATCATCAAAAAAAACTCATCTGGTTTATGTCTAAGAAGAAAACATGAAAAGACTCACATAAGCTGGTTGTTTTCGTCATACGCGACTATTTTTGTTACCTCCCAGTCACCGGAGGTTAAGTGGCGAACCTCGCTCTGGTCATTTTGGTTCTGAAATCAGTTTGAGGGATTGGAAAAAGATGTAGCTTGTGACTGGATTGCCTCATTTAAAGGCATTAATGTGAGAAGTAAAGGGACAGAGTGAGTTGTTTTCACCTTTTTAGTGAACATTATAATGTGGTGGAAATCACCCTGACCCCCTTGTTTCACAGGCAGAGTGAGGAAGAACCTGCTCCTGTCTTTGGAGAACAGTGGTTCCTGTCTCTGCAAGCACAGAAACACATTTATGCCAAAACGTCTGATGGAAAAGTACAGAAAAAGGCATCAAGGTCATTCTACAGTATATAACATACATATTTAAAGATAGTATAATAGTGGCAGTAAATACTGCCTGAACTTATTACCTGCTTAGAGAGCCATGTTTCAGATGTTTCCTCCTTTCTCTGGATGAAATAGAAGGAAACAAAAGCAGCCCCGTGAGTATCATGGGGCAGCAAATGTAATGCAGAGGATTTTGTACACAAAATCAGTTCTGCACAATGAAATGTATTTTTTCATGGCGAAATCACCTTAATGTACAGTATTTTTCCAGGAAATGACAAAGAGCCATTTGTAATTTGTCCATAGAAATGTTTGTCTACACAAAATGGTAAATGGACTTCATTTCTATAGCGCTTTTTTCCAAAGCACTTTACAATGTTTGCCTCACATTCATCCATTCACACACACATTCACACACTGACAGCAGAGGTAACCATGCAAGGCCCACTTGCTTGTCGGGAGCAAAATAGGGTTAGGGTCTTGCTCAGTGACCCCCTCAGCCACGCCGCTCACACAAAAATAATACACGAAGAATTTATTTCATACACGTTTCATTTAATGAAAAAAAGACTGTGAATGATAAAAAAAAAATGTTCAAGAAAATAGATTGCAGCTGATATTAAATGTGCTCTTGTCTTTTCGTCAACAAAATAAAAAGGTCTCTTTGTGCTTTTGTGGACAAAATGCCTCATGATTTTGTTCTGAAACTCTGTAGCTAATGGCACAGATTTAATATATTCAGTTAGATTCAGAAGTATGTGGACACAGTGATTGTAATTTTGCCTCTGTACACCACCACAGTGGATTTGTAATGAAACCATCATGATGTGATCAAAGTGCCGGCATTCAGCTTCAATTCAATAGGTTTTACAAAAATCTCACAAAAACAGTCTAGGAATGACAGCCAGTTTTATACACACTCCTCCATTTTCAGAACTTCGATAGTAATCTGACAAACGAACACATTACTTTCTTAATACTTTGTTGAAAATCCTTTTCAGGCCTTCAGTTGCTGCTTGTTTGTGGGTCTTTCTGCCCTCAGTTTTGTCTTCAGTAAGTGAAAAGCATGCTCAGTTGGGTTGAGATTAGGTGACCGACTTGGCCATTGAAGAATATTCCATTTCTTTGCCTTGGGTTGCTTTGGCAGTATGTTTTGGGTCATTATCCATCTATACTTTGAAGCACCGTCCCATCAGTTTTGCAGCATCCAGCTGAATATGAACAGATGGTATAGCCCTATACACTCCAGAATTCATAGGCCTGGGCTTTGGATCATGGGCCAGTCCTTCTCCATACACTTTCTCTTCCCATCATTTTGGTGCAAGATAATCTTGGTCTCCTCTGTCCAATGAATCTGAAATGAACCAGAACTGGGCAACTGAGATTAGACCTTTCTGGCAAAGTCTGATCTGTCTTTTTTGTTCTTGAGTGTAACTAGTGGTTTGCACCTTGTAGTAAACCCTCTGTATTTACATTCATCCAGGCGTCTCTGGATTGTAGACTGTGACAATGATACACCTTCCTCCTCCAGAGTGTTCTTGACCTGGTTCAACGTTGTGCCCATTTTGTCTTCACCATAGAGGGAATTCAGCGATCATCCACTTTAGTTGTCTTATGTTGTCTTCCAGGTCTTTTGGAGTTGCTGAGGTCATTCCATTCCTTCCTTTCCTTTTTTTTTTTACTAATGAACTAAATTGTTGATTTAGCCACTGATGGCATCGACACCTCTTTGGACCGACTGCATGAACAGCTACCAGTCCAACACTTTAGTCACAACCTTTCATCTGCTTCATTTGAAGTGAAATAATGAGAGAACGGGTCACATCTAGCCAGGAAAATGATTGTCCATTTTCTGATTACTTTTGAACCTCTGAAAATGGAAGATTGTGTGTTTTTGTGAAAGCCCTCGAATTTAAGTCATATCTTGATGGTTTTGTCTCAGATCCACTGTAGTGCCGTACAGAGCCAAAATTGCAAAAATGATGTCATTGTCCAAATACTTTTGAACCTAACTGTACATTCAATATATACTGTATATGATCAATATAAAAAATCATGATGGATACAAAATCCTTTGTCTTACACGCAACGCCCCACAAAGTGTTAACCTGAATGTAATAGCAAACAACAATAATGTTTGTTCCTTGGATTAAAAGTCACCCACCTGAAGGCAGGCTCCCGTGGTGGCATCACACACCGTCAGCAGTGACGCATTCTGGGGCCGGTTGAGCCAACGCACAGCAAGGTGAGTGTTACTGATCCACTTCACCATGGCGACATAGAAATCCCTTGAGATGGAAAGAGAGAGAGAGAGGAATGAGATTGGGGATTTTGTGTCTGTGTGTGCGTCTGTCTCAGCGTGAATGTGTGTGTCACCTCAGCTTGAGCTGAACTGGAGGCTGGAGTTCTTGAGTGTGTGTTGCTCCAAACAGGTTTACCACCGACAACTTGACTACGGGGTTTGTCTGGCCGGCCTGGTGGTGTTAAAAAAAGACCCAGACAGACATCACTTTGGCAAAACCTCTTCAACTCGTCGTCATCAATGCTAAATGAGAGCTTATTTTAAATTGTAGTGAACAGCCCAATGTACCAAACATATCAAAATGCAGTCTAAGGGAAAGAAAACTTGGACTTAAATAGCCAAACATTAAATTTAGGGCCACTCAAAAGATTTGGGGATTTGAAAAATAAATGAATAAATGAAATAGAAAATTAATGATCCATTAGTAATTCTGCAACAACTGCAATAAAGAAATACATGTAGTATTTTATTTCCATTTTTAGAGATATTGAATGCAGCATTTTGTTCGTGGGCACGTCATATTTCATCTCAGATCTATTAAAATCAGGATGCGACGAAAATAAATCTTTTAAGTACATCGCTTTTGGCAATGTGAATAGCTGCCAAGGCAATGCTAATTTCTCATGTTCTCTTATGACAAAATGCTAAACAGATGGTGTGATAGTGTCATAATATTGAAACCTAGCCCAAAAAAACCAAAACAGAATGAGATTGGAAAGTGGATGAAATTTACAGTCATCTTCATATTATACATTGTTTTTCCCCATGGTACATAAGACAAAGGTTCTCTCAGCCGCATGGTAGAGCACTTTTCCATTTTGTTGCAATACATTTATTTGCAGCAATCAGAGCCATTTTGATAAATCTAATATTCTGACTCATCCCCGAAGGCAATGAGATTCCTCTGCCAATAAAACCAGCCTTGGATTTAAACTAAGCTCTAAACCGGTTACCTTTTCAAAAGAGTCCTTCGCACCTCTCCAATATTCTTCTAAATGGGAGCAGCACCAAAAAATATGGACCAAAGATCCAATTTCAATTTTGTATCTGGGGCATAGCTCAGGATAGTTCAAATATATTTCATTCAGATGCTGCGGAGTAAAATATGTTCTATGAATTAGGTTAAATTCTTGTGGGTTATGGCAACTGCTGAACGAAAATGTCTGACTTTTTTGAAAAATTAACTTCCTGCCCTTAACAGCAATACCAAGATCCTGCTCCCATTTAGCCTTGACTCCTACTGGGCCAGACTTACATCATTTCATTAACATCTTATACACAAATCAAACAAAGTTCTTCATACGCCCGCAAGCCTGTAGGTGAGATACCTTACCGAGTGCATCATGGCTTCCCGTCGTGGGTTTGAATCCCAGGGTCGACCTCCACACCTTTCTGTGTGGAGTTTGCATGTTCTCTCCGTGTGTGTGTGTGTGTGTGTGTGTGTGTGTGTTTCCTCCAGATGCGCCGGTTTCCCCCACACATAAAAACGTGTGTTTTTTAGGCTAATCACTCCTGCAGTTGCCCTTCACCAAAATACTAGGCGGAAGATCTGAAGTCGGTCCCGGGGCGCTGCTGTGTGGGTGTGTGTGTGTGTGTGCGTGTGCTGCCCGCTGCTCCTCCGAATTGCTGTCTGCCCCTGATGTTAATGTCCAACTCCGTGGGAGCTAAAGGCGATAATCACCACCCTGTTGGACTCTCATATAATTCCTTAACAGCAGGTATTTGTAAAAAATTACTGGAATATAATTGGAATTTTGTCCTCAAAAGAATAAAAAAAAATAATACATTATTTTTAAATGTTAGAACACCCGTATTACACTAAATTAAAAAGGTTTTACCCCTAGGTATCTCAGAGTGAGGTTGACATAGAAAGGGGTAGCTGTAGGAAAGGATTTATGATTTTTTTTTTCCTAATATTGAATGTGTTGTCAAGAGCACAAATAAATGATGAAGATAGAAGGATACAGGGGACGAGAAAGGGTGAGTGTTTAGTGTTTCGCACTGTTGCCTCACAGCATGAAAGTTGTGGGTTGAAGTCCAAGGCTTGACCACCACACCTTGCTGTGTGGAGTTTGTGTGTTCTTTCCTCTGGGTGCTCCGGTTTCCCCAAACCACAAAAACAAGTGCATTAATCACTCCTGCCGTTGGTCTTGCCCTTGAAGATCTGGAGTTGGTCCCGGGGTGCTAGTGTGTGTTTGTGTGTGCTGCCAACTGCTCCTCAGAGTTAGGATGGGTTAAATGCAGAGAAATTATTTTCCCACAGAGATTAATAAAGCACTGTTTCCCTTCCCTTTCTGTTTAGATGTGTGGGCAGGGGGTGGGGGGAGTACGGGTATGAATGCCCTGACCGTGATTCTGAGTCGAAAAAACTATGAACTAAAAAAGGAAATATCTAGAAAATAAATGATGTGGAGTCTGCATCATGAACCAGTAGTTACCTGGCAAAGGTGTGGGTTTTTTAAGTTCTAACTTCAGGTGCATGGATGAATACTGATGATCTGCCACACGACAGAGAAAGTCGAAAATAAATCAAACTCGGCCCGTGACAATGGTCCATGTCTGCTCTCACAACAAACACAATGCTGCGCCTTCAACAAAAGGGAGAAAAAGACAGAGTTCTTTACTGTGCATTCAAAGCTCCTCATAACTCCCTCGGCCCATGGCAACAGCAACAAGATGTGTGCGAGAAATGAAAACACGAAACCTCAGCCAAGGCAAAAGTTTGAAGATGCAGCCAGGTGAGCTGACAAAAATGTTGGCTACACGGTGAAGTGAAACAAACGAAACAACTCAAATGAAATCTGACAATAATTGATGAAATAATAAAGTCTAATTTTCAGTAAAATATCCTAATCTTAATCACAGAAATGTCAAAGCTGCGGTTACCTCTATATTATTTGGAGTTGTACAAAATACGGTGACTCAATACATCACTGACAAATGAGCAATTAACGTTTTAAAGTAACTCATAGTCACCGTTTGTCCTTGAATTACATTTGGCAGAACAAAATTCTTCACTTCTCTCGTGCTAATTAACAAACCACATTCATATTGGGTTTAATGGAAGGCCAAAATAATCCATGAAAGTTGCTCTAAACAGTTAAACTGAATGACATCATTGATCACTTTAACTTGTTTAGTGCAGTGGTTCTCAAACTGTGGCTCATGAAATCATTTATGGTGCTGGTAAATGCTTTATGGGGTACAAAAAGTTATTTTGCTGCATAATAGTGCCATTTACTGTTTCCCTGGTGGAATACAGAGTAGCTTCAAGGCTCCTTTCAAGAGATCACAAGGTTGACAAATTGATGTTTTGTGGATTAGCCCACAAAACTCCCCAATAAATGTGAACAATTAACATCCTGGGGTCGCGGCCTATGGTTTAGATCTGCCCTTTCTGAAACTCTGGTATTGTCATGATATTATCTTACTGTTTACAGCCGTAAAGATGGCAACAACTGGACAGGCTCACAGAGAAGAAAATGCACCAAAAACGTGGACACATACTGTACAGTCAACGTGAGTCCTCGGGCATAGAATGGTAATAAGAGAGGAGCTGGCTGCAAACACATCATGTTTTTTTTTTTCTCCTTGATCATTAAGAGGGTGATGGGTTTGTTTCACTTTGAAGCCGCAGAGATAAGACCTGACCTAGCATCCATTAGTGAGCCTAATGCGCACAGAGCCCGGCTGAAAAGAAGCCGACAAATGACCTTCAAGGTGTTTCAGACAGACACGGCGCAGCAGCATAATTTACATAACACAACTAGCACACAATAAATAAATAAATAGATATGTTTTTTATTTAATTTGAAGAAAAAAACAACAACAATGGTCTTATTTTGGTTAGAAAAATCGGTCTGAACCTGCTGAAACTGACAAATAAAAACCAGATGTTCACACAAAGGTGGATTTTAGCACCGATTTTGACACAAAAACTTTTCGTTCACCAACTAAAAGAAGAAAGACATGGAGAAAACACTACTAATAAATAATAATAATAACTAATAAGACGAGAAAATGCAAACGAAAGTTTAAGTTAGCCTCTTAAACTGTGGTAGTAACCAATGGGTCCATCTTTCATAAACAACTTTTATTCTAGACTATAGTGAGATGCCTGAAGTGTCCGATGGCAAACATAATAACGTACAAATGGATACTTGACATATTCAGACATTTTTTCAAGGAAATTTAAAAAGATTACTTGTGACACCCAATCTAGACTTTGTTTTGCCACTTCCTGTTTCATTTTACTTCAGTTTATATACATACACCTCATTTCCCATCCCTCAGTTGGTCAGATAATCTTTATATCATGTGATGTACTCTTGTTGTCAGGGTATTCATCATTTTCCCCCTCCCCTATGATTTTCTGCCTGTCTTTTTGGATTTGGTCTCTGTGTGTGTTCCCTAATTCATGTTTGCTTGGCTGGCTGCCTACATGTGTATAACTTCTGCCTTCTCCATTTAACTTTGATTTTCTCACTACACTCTACGTCTGAACCGATCCATGCATTTGAATAATTTCCCGAGCTTCAGTTATCACATTGCTATGATGAATTTTAGTAATATCTGAAATTGTAACTTCTATAGAAATTAATTTTAAAATATATTTTCTAAGTGGTATACTCCATTATTTATATCCAGTCCTTTGAATAACTGTGACAGGCTTGTTTTAAATTGTATTCAAATACCCATCCAAGTGTTAATGCTCTAAGTTAAAAGGTCTGCAAGGTTCAATATGAAATTGTAGTCGAATACGTTCCAAAAGAATCCACATCTATCAGGATGCATTCTAGGACAATGTGTATAAAATGATACCCAACACATGTAGAATAAAGTGAAATAAAGGGAAATCCCATCATTTTAAAAAGCAAGGGTTAAGGTTTGTTTGGATTTTAAGGGGCAAATGTCTTAATTTCCCTGTGAATTATGTCATTTTTACGCCCTTTCTATTCAATTATTAATGTACTCAATCACCAGTTCCTTTACCGATGTTTAAAGTAGGGCTGTCAAAGTCCTTTTAGTTCATGGGCCACACGCAGCGCAATTTGATCTGAAATGGGCCGAACCATTAAAATTACTGCAAATTTGTCAGGATTACAATATTTTCAGTTAGTATTTTTATTCTCATTTTTTAAAACTGTAATTGCTGTAGAACCATGCCAGGAAAAATTGTACTTTAGTACTACAAAGAGTATTTGGTAATATTATCATTAATGAATTATGTTAGGAATAATACTAACTGAAAATGTGTTGTAATCCAGTTGAAATGGAATTCCTCCCCTTGATTTAGTTACTACTCTTAACAGTGCTGACGTGGTGGAGTTGATAATTCTACTAGTGACCTGATTGGAGCCTAAACAGCCATTCAGGATTACTTTCTCCAAGTCTGTGATTGACTGGTATGCAGAGCAGAGGTATTCAGAGCTCAATGTAGACACTGTGCTCGAGTTCTGAACTCAGAGAGTCCCTCTGGGCACTCAGGAATGAGACACAAATACAACTCTTAGCACAGCGCTTCTCTTACTAGGCTCTCCTTTAAGGACAGCGCAACCCCCAGTGGACAAATCAGGAATATCACTGAATTGTATTGAAAAATTGATGACTTGTTGAATTTTCACACTTTTCAAAATCATCCAACGAGCTGGATTGGATCCTGTGGCTGGCCGGTTCTAGCCCGCGGGCCATATGTTTGACACCCCTGATTTCAGGTTTCAAAGATATGGGATCAGAACTTCATGTGACTTACCAAAGGATATGGATATTGTAGACCTCGCGGGTAGGTGCTGCCCGTGAACTGGGGTAAGGCCATGTTGGGTACCAGGGTGTCGTTGATGGTAAGGAAAGCCAGTCTCTCTCCATCGGGCGACCACCACTGAGCCAAGTGTGAATGAAGAATCTCCTCTAGCATGAGAAACCACAGACTTTTACCGGTGAAAAAAAGACGGAACCAACAATTTCTCGGTCAAATGAGTGGAACTCATTCTGCCGTTGTCTTCACTCTCAGCACATCAGCCAAATGGTTTCAATTGAACGTAAATACAGACAAATAAAACACAACGGCTCCCAGTAAATACACAAATACAAAATGAGGCTCTAATGTTCCCATCTGCCACAATCTGTGGTGCAGCCTGTGCAAACAACAGACACCGTCTACACATTGCTGAGTTTGTTTACACGCTAGTTGAATGGATTGTAGGGGGTCGTTGATGATTTTTCATTACGATTCGCCCGCGGTAAGTCAAGTCTGCTGCACTGGTACTGCAGTACAAGAAACTCTTAACTTCCCGAGCGGTTCATTTAAGTTTCCGCATTTTAATGCTGACGATTCAAAACGATTAGTGAGAAGAATGAAGGTGAATGATGGTTGTATTTTACAGCGACCAGACTCTCTTTAAATGCGTGACACTGATGATCCTGTGCTTGTCTGTCTGTGTCCACACACACACCTTCATACAGCCAATCAGCAAGTCCGTTGAAGACGACGCCCTCCATCCCTGAGGAGGTGATTCTCAGGGAGTTACTCCTCACGTCCGACTGGTAGTAGATGTTATTCTCAAAAATGTAGATCTGATGGGAGAGATGAAAGTTGTTGGCAAATGCTGACGCACACACTTATACACACACTTTACACTTATACACACACTCACATTTTCCATCAGGCGTTGGTATTTGGCATCTGTAACTTTCTGATTCATCCATTTTGCCTTTTGATTTCCTTTTATATATTTTTGTCATGTGCGTGCTGCTTATCTCACCAACAAATATGTGTTATATTTGTTTCATTTCTTCCATCATTCTTTTTTTGGCTATTTGCACTTGAAGATAAACAAAGCATTCTACAAATTCGTCAGTGCTCTGAGTCATCTGAGGCTGGAGTCTTGCCTTCATTTTTCTGCTTGTAAAGAATTCCGTGTTTTTTTTAGCCTTCAGCAACAAAGTCAGCTACCAAAATAACACCAATTTCAGAAGCCAAGGCTCTTTTTTTAATCGAGTACAGAGGTATTCATTCACAAATGAATTAAACATTTTTAACAAAATTTACACAAAAATGACTTAATTAAAATACAAATACAAATTCTAATACAAATATTGATGGTACAAATTTGTAGCATTTTCCAATTAAATTATAAAAAGTAATTAAAATGATTCATACAAATTTTGACTTTTGACTTTGATTTCTTTGAAACTAAAGGTCGAAACCTAAACTTCCATGTTTGAATAATGCTGAGTTTGGTTTGTAATTTGAGTAATAATGATGTTAACAGTTTTTCTGTCATTTGTCATTTTCATCAGTGTCTAACGCGGAGCTTTCTGTCAATGCATGGCCTAAAGATAACCCCAGGGGTAAATTTACAGCCCTATTGCAACATAAATTCTATTGTGCCAACATTGCAATTCAGTCAAAGCTTGTGCAATTTGAGAGACAGAATGATACGGAAAGACACACACACACACACACACACACAAATACACACAGCACCAGCACTGCCTATACTGAGATCAAATCCCATGAGTGAAAGCAGGCAGAATGAATTTATAACAAGACACTAAGGAGAGAGAAAGAAAATGAATGGAAAAGCAACAGAGGGAATAGAAACAAACACAGTGTGTGTGTGTGTGTGTGTGTGTGTGTGTGTGTTCATCCACACACAACCTCACCAGCTGCTGTCCTTGTCTTCCCCAAGCTGCATGCTGGAGCACTGCATTCTGCACCTCCGGAGGGTTTAACTCCCATACCTCCCTAATACACACACACACACACACATTAAGAACATCATCTGTTACTGTATGAACAATACCATCGCCAAGTGTCCGTCGGGTGCTCATATAATTTAATCCACGAGTGCATCCAGCTAGAAATATGTGAGAAAATGTAAACATGCTTACCGTGTGTAGATGTTGTAGACGATGTAGGAGGCTGTGTATGAATATCTGTACATCTGCAATGACAGTTCAACACGTGAGACACATCAGAGGCAAAATCAGCCAACATAGAAATATCAACAAAACAAAGACATTAAACTTTATGCCATCCCAACGTTAACAAACAAGGAAGCCAGGAAATAAGAGAGCAAACACATAAAAATCAGGCATACAAACAAGACAAAAGTAAGGAAATACATGTGAGACTCTATATTATTTAGACAATCACTATTTACCGATTGTCAAAACTGACATACAACGCGTCCGATATTACTTTTTAAATACAATACGTATTCTATTTGTGCTTTTAATGTCAATGGTGACCTTATTAGCCTTTATTTTTGATGATATTATGACTTTTTTAAATCATTATTTATACCCATATTACATTTTTGCCCTTGGTGGTTGGTGGGTTTGTCTGTCAGCAGGATTAATCAAAGATTCATAAATCACTTTTCATGACACTGGGTGGACAGTTTGATGGTGGTGCTTTCATCGTACTTTTAAATCCATAAATCTTGGAATCAAAATGACTGGTTCGCTGGATTCCTTGGGTCTAACTCTAACTCTCTTCTTACAAATTAAACTCACTTGTCAATTTACTGTCCATATAGAATATCCGGCCTCACTATTTTGCTATAATTACCTGTCAAAGATGAGTGGGTGCGGCTCATTTCATCATTCGATGTATCACTTTTGAAGAATGAGTCTATGGTGAATGTTCAAGTGGTAGTTTTGTTTGTTAAGGTTCCAAATCGTACACTTTAAATATT
This sequence comes from Brotula barbata, assembly GCA_900303265.1. Classification (NCBI taxonomy): domain Eukaryota; kingdom Metazoa; phylum Chordata; class Actinopteri; order Ophidiiformes; family Ophidiidae; genus Brotula; species Brotula barbata. The sequence goes on along the minus strand of OMNV01029204.1, from coordinate 112,407 downwards.
AGGCCAGATATGCCTCTAATAGTCAGTAAATGTAAATTAGTTTCCTTTAGGTTTCTAACATTTAACGTGAGTCACTAAATAAAGAAACTTCTCGAAGCTACTGCATAGCTGCATGGCCTTCCGTGTATTCCACTAAGCAAAATGTATCAAACTGAGAGCGAATCAAAACTATGAAACAGAGGCGTCACCTTAAGGGATTGCGCGTTAGCCTGGCAAAGAATGAATCTGCAATGCAATCAATAAAGTTCTAATTTGCCAGGTGGAACTACAAACGCTTCAGACAGTATCAGCGCATAAGACTGTAGTTTCTAAGTACATGTACAAACTGAGACATTTTTAGCCCTCAGCCGCTAAAGAGTAGATTAGATTCCTTGTTGTATCAAACAAAAGCCACTGAAGCAGAGATGCAGCTCTGAGCCACAGGCGTCCTCCTCTGGTCTTTCAGTTGGTGCAGTATTTCTAAACCTGAGCCTGGATCCATCTGTTAGTAAACAGCTGAAAATCAATGGAAAAACCTTGACTGTGAGATGAGCAGAGAGGCGATGACGGGTTAGACACACACACACACATAGACAGCACACACCGCATACCGATATGTGCCTTCCTACAATGCGCCAGCATTAAAAAAAAAACTAAAAAAAAACTCACACAAAAGGCAAACAATACAGAAACACAGCAAACAAACGCACAGCAGTGCAGCTGTTGTGGATTTGTTTTCAAAGTGTGTGTGTGTGAGTGTGTGTGTGTGTGTGTGCACTGTGCAGTGAGTGTTATCAAAGCATCCTTGTGGCTCAGGTCAATTTTTCCATTTCAAGAAACAAAAGGCAGCAAAGCGGCTGGAAGAATACATAAATAAAATCAAGGTACAAAACAAATAACAATGCGCATATTGCAAACCTAAAGAAAGGTGTCTGTGTGTGTGTGTGTGTGTGTGTGTTGGCAAATTTGTGCATGCAGATCAGTGAGTGACAGCCCTCTTGAGTAATGCACAGTAAGTAAATGACAGTCTGCGAGGATGTAAACAAAGCTGAAGGCAGAGGCGGTAATGTTGGGAAGGCGATAATCTGCAGCTCTAATCACAGCTTGTGTTGTCGTAAAGACGACGCACAAACAATTCCGGTGTTTATGTCAAAGCTTGGTGTTGATTTGGCTCGAAAGGCTGGGGAAGGCGCTCAAAACTCACCTTTTTTACATCATAAGCAAAGAGGGCGTACTTCAGATCGGCGGAGAGCGAGTACTTTGCCACCTTGAATGCCACCTGAGAAAAGAGGACACAGGTGATGAGTAAATATAAACTTTTTAACTATTTAGGGAATGTGAAAGAACTCATATTTGGCAGGTCCCATATTTTTGACGTATTTGTAGCTGTGGCAAAAAAAAATTGCACCTGTCCAAACTAATGTAGCGGCTAAAGGCCATAAAAGCAACATCAGGTTTGACATTTCAGGGAGGACGTGATGGACACGCAACATTTAACGTCGTTCGCAAGTTTCTATTCGTTGTCGATTAGTTTTTATCACCTTTCCTGCGAGTGTTGAAAAACTTTGTGAAATTTGCGTCTTTTGGGGAATTCGTTTGGTTCTTGGCCGCAAGTCTCAAATTTCTCTTAAGGAGTTTGTGTAACAACATATATTAAGAAGTTCTCTCTTTTGTATCTCCGGCAGCGTTCTCGTAATGAAGCTCGCTGATGAAAGACACAATTAATTCCTTTGGGGTACAGTCTACCTTCCAATCTATAATTGGTTTGAAATCTCACCATTAATTCTGTTTAACCAATGAATCTAAGCACTTAAGTCGTTAAAGTATTGGGTTTTTGGGGAATATTTAGTCGATGTTGTCATGCAGAGGCTTGTACGGACGGCGGTGAGAGAATTCTGCATTCCTGCAGAAAGCATTTGCTGATTTGGTAGTCAGCTGGTGATGTTTCAATATTACTTGGCCACCTTCGCCTTTCAATATTGCTTGTAACATTTTGGAAACCAGGCAAGCATACAGCAGGACCTTGGATCCTCAGTGAATCCCCTCAGGTGTCTCTGCTCTCTGAATGACAGCAGCGGAAAAGGAAGCGGCCAAGATTTATGTACGGCGCCTGACTAAACAGCAGCAGGGTGTAACGTTCTGCCCTGAAAATATTATCTCAATAGTGACATGTATGAATTATAATAATGGGTGAAGCAGGTCGCTCTGGTATCTGGTGTCCGATCATGCTTTTCATTTAACTTTTCATTAAGAATGATGTAATTTTTGGCTATTTCGTTTGTGAAATGAAGCAACAGAGCGACAGCACTGAGGCAATCGTGGTAAAGGAGCAGGAAAAATGTTCGGTAAATTCGGTAAACTTCATCCAAACTACAAAATGCACCGGTATTTCTGAGAGTGAAGCAGAGACCTATCGCTGCTCTTGCCTCTGGTTGCGCCGACTGCCTTGAATATATGAATTCAAGATACCGTCATTACCTAATTTTCATTATTGACACACTATATAGGGACAATGTGCTACCTAGTTTTCTTCCAGGAGCAATAAAACACAGCAGTGGTAGCATAATTTGCATTTTTCCTCCCTTATCAACTCCACACACAGCACTGATGCGTGTATATGCTTCATATATCTCACACAAAAACGTGGCTCATATTAAATACAAACCGCTATGTTCACACTACGCACTAATCATTTGATTTGCATTTTGTTTTCTTTTGGTGCGATCCTTTTTTTGTTGTTGATGAAAACGGAGGCGGCTTCAAATGAAACGCTGCTGTAATTACCTGCAGGTAGCAGAATGCACCATATGGGATACGTATGTAAATAAACCCATAAACCCACACACTGCATGCAAACTTACTTAAAATACCCACAATTCCTTCAATTCCTGTCATCAATCATTTTAACAGAGTAGCGGAAGGGGGATCAGCTGGTCGGTGCTGCAGGTGGTCCATGACAATGACTTCAGGCCAGAAACAGTTCAGTTCAGTTCATTGTTTTTGTTTGTGCGTTGTTTTTCTTTGTATCAGCTGCATCTAATTAAAATGACTAAAATACTCCGCTTCTGTGAGAGAGGATTTTCCGTACCGGCATACATGAAAAATACCCACTGGGCTACGCTGAGCCAGAAAATGACATGAGACCGTCCCTGTCCATCACTTGACTGTCACAAGGAGACAGATTGTGTGCAACCCACCACACACAGATATCTCACTGATAGAGAAGAAATCTCTCAGCACCTGTGCCCACCCCGCAGCATCAGCAGTGCCCATGATGCTCTGAGTCAACATATGTTGAAAACCCCCCTTCTCCCACAACGCACGTGCTTTTTCCCTCCGCCGTCTCCTGACATCTTTACGCTCGCCACCACCTTGTCCCACGCCTGCCTCACCTCGGGGAGCTTCGGTATGAAAATGATACCGGAACAAACGAAAATAGACGACGTTTTTACGGAATAAGTTATGTATGAGTCCGTAAGTTTGTGGATATGACTTTATACAACACAAATTAAAAATAAAAACAATGACACACGGATTGTAAAATGTACATTTGTGGACTGAAATCCGTGCGAGCAGACAGATACGTATGCGAGCGCTGTTTTGAGCACCAGCGGAGGAAATCCGTGTGGAAATCAGGCTCTCAAACTGCCAGATGATGCTCTCAAATTATAGCAGTAAAAATATATATATAAATAAAATAACGATTTAATGAGGATTTGCTTGCACGCCTCCACCTGGCACACCAGCAAATCTGTTTCAAATCTGTCTGCCCTGTTATGCCAAGTCTAGCCTCCCCCATCTAAGTAGCGATGACCCACATCTAACCACACATGGTGATGCTCTGATTGCTTCAATTCAAGTTAATCCCAAACCACGCCAAGGATTAATTAGGAACCTAAATCCCTTCCGTTTGTGCCGCACTCCTCACTATTCACCAAGATTACACACGTCTAAATGGCAAAATGCTATAATTTATTTTTAATTGATTGATCTATTTACCAAATCATTATAATTTCAAATAACAAGAGGGTCAGAATTGTTGACAGGTTAAAAAAAAAAAGAGTTCTTACAAATGTGCTGTTGCTTAGGATCACTTCTGTTTCATTCAGGGCAAAGTTGAACTTGATGATGTGGCCGTCGCGGTTCCGGTAGACCACCACAGAATCTGAAAGTGGCAGAAGACACATACAGGCTGCAGTTTGAATAAAGGTCAAGTGGACTTTAAAAACATCGTAAGTAACAATTTAACGTAAGGGTCGAGTTAATACAGGCGGACGTGAAGAATTCAATACAGGCATCTCCTGGTGATGTTTGATCTTGTTTTTCTAGATATTTCATAAATGTCCAGGAGATGCAGCAGTGGAGTGAAAAACCTTAAGTATAAACTCCAATTACGCTTAATATTTAATAAGCTGAGGGTTCACTGGAAGGACTGCTGCAAATCTATACTCAGGTGGAAGTAACGTACATTATTTGTCCTTCGAGTTGTTATTTTCTGGGTGATAAACACTTACAGCAGAGCTTGGCAATATTTTCTTCTTCTCCCGGTTTGTAGCCGGGTGCTGAGGGGGCGTAATGTGTTTCCTGTTACATCAGTGGCCCAAAATCCAGGAAATCCAAGTTAACAATTCATGTTCTAATCTTTCTACCCCCCCTTTCTCTCTCACGCTCTTTCTTATCGTCACAATTATACACTCACACACACTGCACACCCGGACCGAACGCCCGGTATACTCTGATAGACAAATGGTATCAGATTGAGACATTGAACCCTAGAAGGCGTACCAGGACATCTTTGACCACCAAGAATCCAAGTCCTTCACTCCAAGTGCTAATAGGTATTTTAAACCTGTAAAACTGAACATCTGGTTCCCAGTATTATATTCTATCCTCATCTTTTCTGACCTTTACGTTTGCGGTACCTGTGTCAAGGGAGAGGATTTGAAAGAAAATCGTGGTGACATCAGTGGTCAAGTTGAACATTTCCAGGCTTACTTCGACAAATTAACACACAATCTCCTGGCAGCTTCCTTGTGCCTGTACAAATCTATTTAAATAGACTAAGTTTGAATTTTCTTAGCTGTTGCTAAGATGTAAAATTTTAACATTTTTTGTTTCTAAATATATTAGAATAAATAGAAGAGCACTGTTTATTTAATTGGCTGATAACACGATACACAACTCACAAAAAACATGTTTATGATGATCAATGTATCCAGCTCCAGAGTCTGCATTGGTATTGTGATTTGGCCAATGTTTGCATCTTTCTGTGTTTTCTCTGCCTTTATTCGTGTGATGTGATGCATTTAGTGACCCATAACGTCCATTCAGTAACAGAAAATATAGAACATTCTCAAAAAACTGTGGCCTGTCTCAGGGCAGGAGATGGCAAGCGCGAGAAAACGAATGTGTTTCCTGCATGTCCGTGATTCCTTTCATCCGAGAAATAAGCAAACTCCTGGAAACAGGAGAGATAAGTGAAGAAGAGGACCAAGAACAGGCTGTCCTTCTCTGATTTCCATCACACTGGGGATTCACAGTCTGTCAGTTCATTAGCCATCGCTCTGAACCTGCCGCCTGTCTGCTGGGACCATTTGTAATTCACAGCACACCCAAATGGCATGCACGCACACACACACACACACACGTAAACACACACTTGCAGACAGACACAGCGTCCTTATCTCGTTTAGGTCATGGTTACACCTACTAGACCTGCAGCGTGTGTGTGTGTGTGGGTGTGTGTGTGTAGTCTGGCCCAAATGAGGCCAAAGCTGAACGGTGAGTCATTACAAATGTGCAGCATAAGGTGAAGCAACGAGCCGTGACCTTTACTTGGCCTTTCCACCAAACTCCCAACCATTCCCAAATCACATTATCTTCCAAATTGAAGAAAAATAACTCATGTATTCAGTAAAATGTTTACGGCTGATTGCACTAAATATGTCAAATTTACATTAACATTTACAATCTTACATTAAGGCCCATTTGTGCTGCATCACCTTCAGGTTTATTTTATCTTTGTTTGGGTGTAAAAGTAAAGCTCATCTTTCATTTTCCTCGTCAAACTGAATGAGACGCAGCTGTGATTTCCAAACAAACTCCTGAAATGGAAGAAATGTGCTGCTGGGGAGGTAATCACACACTGCTGCTGTATGAAGTGGAATCATAAAGAAGGAGAGCTAATTAGCATCATTAGAATGAAAAGTGTTGTGACTCCGTTGCTGCTTTGCATCTATGATTTATCTTAGGAAATTATGACTCATCAAAGAAAAAAAAATGTGTAAAAGTGAACTCTTACACGCCCAAATATCTTTTTTTTAAATTGTAGAAGACAGCAACGGCCCATTAAAGACACGAGTCTGGCGTTAAAGGCTCTAAACATCTCAAAAGTAGCATTGGGTGTAGTGTATCATTAGAGACAGCTGAAGAAGTTACAAATAAAAAAAAACCCCAAAAAACTTGAGATTTTAACCATGATGCGCCGCTCGGGAAGTAAAAATACAGCTCATCAAAATCTGAAATGTACTTCTGATGATAGCCGCCTCTCCTCATTCTAACAATTCCGCATGATTAAACATTTGTTGTGATTTTTTTTTTCGTCAGGATGTTTCCACATCTGTGTTTCAGCACCGACGTTTCCATAAACGGCGTGTCAGACGAATACACACGTCGCAAACAATGCATGAAGCGGTAGAGGTCTGTTTGGAAAATTATTACAAATATCATAGAGTGCTAACTCTGATGTGTTTTAGCAAAAACTAAATAAAGTAAATTAAGTCAGTATCTAAAATTCACACATGAATCCTGACTTTGCTGCAAAACTTTAAAGTAGTATTTGGTCAAGTCCTTATTTTATTTTTTTTTCTTCAATTGCACCAGTGCAGCAGTTTGCACCTCCATTAAGAGACTCTAATGACTTCAGTGATGCTCCCATGTGGCCCAAGGAGTCACCAAGCCAGGGTGTGATCGACCCTCAGAGGATAAAACGCTGGATTAATGTCCACTGCTGGCTCCGGTCCATGAGAGCTCATTCAGAGGTTGTTACACTGCCACATGAGCTTTTACCAAGAGGGCTGCTATCACATAACTGCAGAAAAAAATGACAGATAACATTAAAAAATACTTAAAAGTACACAATCAGTAAGTCCCACCAGCCCGTGACTGCAGCTCTAACTACCCCGGCTGAATATACAATTCTTCTTCTTGTTACTTGCCACAAATCCGATATCGTATCTAAACCCAGTCACACTGTTCGTTTCCGTTCCTTAATTATTGCATTTCATTTTAGAGGTGCGTGATGTCTTCACCTACGAGAAGATTTGAGCGCTGATGTGGCTGATTGTTTTCCTCTCTTTTTACGATGAGGTTGAAATGAATTATTCTCTTGATGAAATGCCACCCTTGTTTAGTACACGCAAAGTGTGTCACCTCGAGGAGCAGTCCATTTTATATTCATTTACTTGTGTTCATTTTCTTTTTGCTGCGTTTGTGCAATCCTGAGATTACGCCGAGTTCATCGTTTGTTTTGTTGATTGCCTCTTGCTTTGTTTGAGTCAAATTTATCAATCATTTCTTGAAGTATGACTCCATGGGATCTGATCAAAGAATCCCTGTGCTATTAAATGTGCTTGGAAGTCGGAGGGGAAATAAGGCAGAGCTGTCAAGGAAGCAATTTCTACTCCACAGATGTTTTTTCTGAATTTCAGAACTCACCCGGCTGCATGATCTCACGCATTGTACGTGAGATTTACACCGCATAACACGTCACCCGGTAATTTCCCAACTTCATCATCAATCACGACAAATTGCTAATAGCACCACTGATCCTTCAGGCAAGAAGCATACTTCACTGTAGCACTAGATTTTCCCCCACTCTCCCAGGTGACGTGTAACAGTCGGGTTTACTAAATGTGTATTCTAAATTGGCTGTGACTGTTTATAACCCTGGCCTCTTCACCTCAGAGCACAAATGGCTCACACAGATGAGGCGAGGTAACGCTCTCACGTGGTCTGGGAAGCTGTGTTAACTATCATCAACAGTCTAACAGAGCGCTGACGGTCGTCTTTGTCTCTTCTCGTGGCATCCCACCCTGTGGAACAGACAGGATTTCAAAATGTCAGGTGGAGAAATCTCAACTGTTCCAAAAGAAATATTAACAGTGTGACCCAGGCAGGTGACTGATGACAACATTGTGAAACTCTGTTCTGAGAGGAAATAGGATTAGGTCATCCGCTGTCCTGACTGGGCGACACTGTTGCCGTTGTTTAGAAAGATCAAAGAATCTCTGAAAACAGACGGCAAAGTATCTGGTATCTGGAGAAGTTGCGAAAGTTTCTGCCGTCAGGACCACATTGAGTACCCATTGTGACAAATTTACACAGGTATCCTTGACTCTGCATTCTTTATATTTGTGTTTTGTGTAACTGGCTTCTAAATTGATACCAGGTAAATAAAAAGTCACATGTGAACTTCAGGACACCTCTGATTCTTCTTTGTGGGGTTAATTTAGTCATTTTTAGGTGTATGGACTTACTGTTTCCATGACCCTGGGCATGGATTAATCTGAACGGTTGGAGTTGGAAGTGGGAAACTATGCATATCTGCGATGCGATTTACCATTGGGATAGTTATGCTGTATTGGCGCAGACATTATGGTGTGTTAAAGTAAGTATTATAGTGGGGCGATGGCATTATGTTAGATAATGATGCCAACCGCATGACTAATTCAGCCTATGAGAGACAAGCTGAATGGTAAATGTTAATTGGATCTCGGAGCTGAGGAACATATGTCACTGATTCGGGCATTTAAACAAGCTAAATCTGTTAGCCATTGAGTTAAATGTGTCTGCAACTCAATCCCCAGACTAATCTCAAACTCTACCAGGGGCAGGGCGTGTAAGCAGAGTTCATATAAACGGCCGATATGATTCATGTGCTGCTTCGAAGGACGCCCTGTCTGAACGAGTACTTCAGCCTTAGTCTAAAGTAATGAGTGTGTGATCATTGCCAAATTATAAATATTACCCGGTTCCCACCAACCAAAGCAATAAAATTGGAATTATCGCAGCCTAATTCAAAAATCTCATCAATAGTAATTACGAAACAGAGTCAATCAGATTTAATGAAACAAATCTCACTCGTTAGGTTAAAATGGAGTCCGACGGTAAATTAGAGGCATGTATGTCTTCTGTAAGATAAAGGAGGAGCTTTGCACCTTTGTCTGTAGCACTAGTTTCCATTATTGGCCAGTCCAATGTTTATGCTGACTAGGCATGCAGGGGCGGCGTAAGGCGGTAAGGGCGGTCGCCTAGTGAATGAAGGGTTGCCGGTTCGATCCCTTGCTCCTCCGTGTCGAAGGTCCCTGAGCAAGACCCTGACCCCAAAATTGCAAGTGGGCCTTGCATGGTTACCTCGGCTGTCGGTGAATGAATGTGTGTATGAATGTGTGAATGTGAGGCAAACACTGTAAAGTGGAAAAAAGTGCAATAGAAATGCGGTCCATTTAGCATTTGACTCTCAGGATCCCTGCAGAGCACAGGGTGGAATACAGAATTGTTATATGTATGAGCTTATTTATGAGGCACATTCCATACACAAAGTGCTTTGACATAAGAAAAACAGTTGAAATGCAAATAAAATCAAATAAAAATGAAGGCAGGACTCAAACCCCCTGACAATAAATAAAAATAAAATAAAAAAATAAAATAAAATAACAGATTCAACAAATTCAACAAGGGAAACATAAAATGGAAAAAAGGTTTTAACAAATGAAAATACAAGAACTTGCCTGTATAAAATAAAAGTGCTGGAATTTATTCGTACGTGAGGCAGAACATAAAAGTTTTCAATCAAGATAGAAAAGTGGTGATAACTGAACGCTGCCTAGATAGATAGATAGATAGATAGATAGACAGACAGACAGACAGACAGACAGACAGACAGACAGATAGATAGATAGATAGATAGATAGATAGATAGATAGATAGATAGATAGATAGATAGATAGATAGATAGATAGATAGATAGATAGATAGATAGATAGAGCAATAAAGCAATTTGTAGACATGCAGCAGTGTTTTAAAGTCAATTCTCTGACTGATTGGGAACCAGTGGAATGACCGGAGAAACGGTAATATGTTCAAATTTCCTACTTTTGGTCAGATCACTGACAACTGTGTTTAGAAGGAGCTGATGCTGTTGAAGACCTCAACAGATCATTACAATTGCAGGCTTACCAGAGATAAAAGCATGGATAAGCTCGTCACGGTCTGGCTGACTTTTCTATCTATCTCAGTCATTTCCTCATTTAGTTTAAGAAAATTGGTGAAAAAAAGAAAAATAGGTGAGAGAGCTATATATATAAATAAACAAAAATAATAATAATAATGATAATATATAATATAAAGCTATATAAGTCTTTGGCGCCTTTGTCGTTTTTCAAACTTTGACCTGTTTTGCTTGTATAAGTTGAATAAGACCGAGCCTTGGGGACATCCTTGGGGGACTTCACATTTCATGTTAGTTTTTTCTGAATTGGAATTTGACGTGGAAACAAATTAGTTCCTGTGATGCAGATAGGACATGAACCAATCCAAGACAGTGCCAGGAAGTCCAACCCAGTTTTCCAACCTGCATTATAGGATTTTGTGGTCCACTTAGAGCCAATGAAATTAGAATTTTCCAGAATCGGTGTTTCAGTGAATTTTGGACCTTTAGGAACTTAATAAAAACAATTTGAATATTGTCCAAATTTTTCAATGGCTTTATGAATGATAGTAGATTTGATCTAGGTCTGTAGTTATATGGGTCTGTAGTGCAGACACATCTAGGTTGCTCCTTTTTAAAAGAGGCTTTCTAACAGCAGTTTTCACAGCCTTGGAAGAATGCCAGATAGCAAGGAAGTATCGACTATTTGTTGTAACTAAGTCGCCAAGCAGTTAAAAAAAATCGTAAAGAACCTTGAGCTTGTGGGCAGAGCATTAAGGCAGCGGGTGGGCACATTAAGGCCTGAAGGACTTCATGGTCAACAGTGTTAAAGTGTCATGCTGACTTAGTTGTCTCACTCTCTCTATTTGAGTGTAATGGCATCACCATGGTTATCTTTGACATAGAGCACGTAATGACATGTCTAATGCCTTGAACTTTATCACTAAAAAGGTTGCAAAGTCATTGCATTTCCTAGTGGAGTGGAGTTCAGGGGCAATTGATAAACGCTGGTTAGTTCGCCTGTGAACAGTGTCAAATAATGCATGGATTTTTTTTTTTGATCTCAGAGAAAAATGATTGCCTTGTACTTTTTATTTCTGAATTGTAAATGTGAAGTCTCTCTTTATAGATGTCATAGTGAATCTGGAGTTTTGATTTACGCCACCTGCGCTCGGTTTTTCCCCACTTTTTTTCTGAGATTTCCCAACGGCCCTTTTTGCTTACCAGATTGATTTAACCCCGACAGGTGCTATGGCATCAATAACTTTAACAATTTTGGAGTTGACATTCCCCAGAGGATCATTGGTACAGTATGAAGCAATGGTTGGAATCAGAGAAAGGGCTTTCATAAACAACGGACTTGTTAAAAGACCGTTTTGAACCGTTTCAGATATAATATAAATGTCAGGCGTAACAGACCGGTCAAAGAGTACACGGCCGTGATCAGATAATGCAGGAGAACTTACGGCTTCATTTGAAATGCTGAGTGATAATCAGATTGAACGTGTGCCCTCAATTATGGGAACCCTTTACCCATAATTTAAGGCTCATATATGTTTCTCGTTAACTTTCAGACATGATAAAGAGAAAAAGGCTCCTACTGAAAGGCTCTACTTGCCCACTCAGGTGTTTTTACTTAACATATATCATGATTTGACCTCTATTTTAGACCACTACACACTCCAAAACAATATCTGATGAATGAATCAATCATCTGGGTGTAAATCTACTGCACTTCTATAGCGCTTTCCAATGTTTGCCTCACATTCACCCATTCATTCAAATGGAGGGGCACTGAAATACACAAAAATTTGAAGTGACTCAAAATGTAAATGACAGTTCTGCCGTAGATGTTATGACGTGGATATTAATGTCTAGTCGTGATTTCACCTTTTCTTGTCAAACTGCTGCCGATGCTGCCAAAACTCTTCAAGCATTTTTCATTGCGCCTTGCGAACACACACAGGTGATGATTACTGCGACACTCTAACCCCTCATCCCAACCTGGCGAGGTTGGGTTTCACTCCCTGATTGGATTATAAACCCCCCCTGCACTATAGGTCCTCACAAAAACAGCAATATATAGGTAGGTGTGTGTTGAGACCGTCCCAGACTGGGCCCATAATGAGAATCCACAGGCCGCAGGACTTGTCATTAGTATTATCTCCCTATGGAAGAGCAGGACACAGCAGGCCCTGGATCTGTGGTTCACATCCAGAGCAGGAATCTGTCTTCTTTCGTCTGTCTACTCCGCCCCTGCCCTTGATTTTCTCTGTTTTTGTTTTTGTGTTAACTGAGAAGCATCCAGAGGTGTTAAGGATACATTTTATCATCTATTTCCTGAATTCATCATTTCACACGGGTAATAAAGCCACTCTTGCTGACGGGGTGGCGATTTTAGTCATTTTAGTCCTCCGTTTCGGTCGCAGTTCTTCTGTCTTCCAGCTATTTACTTTTCCTGGTATTTTTCTCCCGTGCTATATTTTCCCTTCATCCATCAAGGATGCAAACACAATCTGTCATGCTGTCAAGCAGCCGTTTAAACAACGCTGAGATTCGCTCATTTGTTCTTCTTCTTGTTATTTGGACTTGAACAACAATGACAACATGAGGTATGACACCGAGGATTGCCGATCTCTGGTGCATGTCACGGTCTTCGGTCACAGATCAATGGCAGACTGTTTGTTATGTGACTAGGGAAGAAAAACGTAATAAGGGGGTGCTTACAATGTGAAACTGGGAAGGTGGGGGCGCAAGAAAGTCAGTGATATTAAGAGGAGCGGTGTGTGCAATCCAATCAGGGAGGAAGACGTGTCCCGTCCGGCTGGGTGTCTTTCTTTTTTATTACTTTTAAGGACAGTTTGGGCGGCAACATTTATACTTTTTAGGTAGAATAATAATAATAATATATAACCTGTAGTTTAACCATGATGTGGAACATAGAAGTATGAATAATTATGAAATAATTGAAGCCGATAAATGCTGGGATAGGCTCCGCCCTCTGTGTCCCTCCAAAGCATTCGTGGGTGCACAGAGTGGATGGATGGGTGAAACTGCGAAGAAAGATCCACACATTTTCACTGTAATTTGTATCCCCAAACTTTACATTGCACTGCTTGAGAGTCTAAAAAAAGTAGTGCAATACAGCAGTCAAGCAGTCCAAGGTAGCGCTCTTGCCTGTACTTATTTTACCACGGGAGTGCAATGCAGGAAGTGTTGAGTGCCAGCAGCTGCAGCAAGTACCCATAATCACAGCACCCATAATCAACTTCTTCCCTGGAGGGTTTTATCGCTTTTAAGCGACAGCAATCATAGTAGCTGCCTGACTGTATAACAGAAAACAAAGGTCAAAATGAAGTGATTGCTAAATTGCTTCTTAGCTTCCACAATTGTTGGCATGGCAACTAAGGGGGCACTTCTACCTTATCAGCACCGAACCAATGAAAAGTACAATATATTGTGATTGCATGGGTGATATTTATGGTAACAATACTGATAATTTGATTTTTGTCTTGTTTTTCGTGCTTAACAAAATAAAGTTTGTAAATGAAAATTTGTATTTTTTTATGTATGGTATTTTTATTTCATGGCGGGGTTTTTAGTCCT
>OMNV01029204.1:82921-98592 GCA_900303265.1 Brotula barbata | reverse complement strand
TAGTCCTGTAAACAATAATCATTCATCCAGCGCCCATAAGCATGTCCACTCCAGATCGGATACATCCAAGGTACGACTTTGCCTTGATTAGAAGACTTGTGGGAATTTATTATGTACCAAAATAATATTTGGTATATATCCAGCATGGATATAAATCTGTGGTAAACAATATGGGGGATTAGCTGCTTACTAGGTAGCTAACATCGACACTGGGGTACTAAGCTACAAACTCTAAAATCTTTTCAAATAGTTGGGTTAGTAGCTTGAAAGTAGCTCTGTTATCGTCAAAACAAGCAGCAAGTTTCTTACTTAAAGTAGCTTGGCAAAAGCTACACGAATACTTGTAAGGAGGAGTCAATGATGAGTACTGTTATAACAAGTTTCAGTGAAAACACACTAAACTGCTGCTAAATGTGCAACTACATGCAGCGATAGTCCCCTTAGCATATCCCAGCATGCACCACTCTCGTTCGTCCTGCTCTCCCTATGGAAAATGTAGTTTTTAGGTTTTGTTGTTACAATCAGAATCAGGGATCCAAAACAGTCTGTGGGTTTACATGCACCGTTGCAATCAAGCTACAGCTACGTTGTTTTCCCAGTATACAAGAGAGGAATCGATCGATTGAAGAAAGTGCATCTGGTACGGTGGGTGGCGATATGCCCCCTTACAGCGGGTTGTAATCAGACTTCCTTCCAGTTGACCTTTTGCATCACATAGTCTGACAAAGAAGTTAGCAAGGGCGGAACGGCGGACTTTAAAATTAAAGACAATTTGGCATTTGGCACATTCTCTACACTCTGCTTTCAGTACCAAGGAGACATACACGATCTCTGGAGTTCATGGTGATGTCAAAAGACACAAGACGATGCTGAATTTAACAATGACGCACAGGTCGTTTGACAGCTTATGCTGGGAATGATGGACGGAGTTTTGAGCCCCTTGGACGTGACCGTTTGACCACAAATAACTTGATGAGGGTAGATATTGCCACCAAATGACGGCACAAAGACGTTGTGAATAGAAAAGGATGGACTTCTTATGTACTTCAAGCAGTCGTGGCCAATTTGTACCGTGATGCAAAATAATCTTAAAATATGCGAGCATGTGTAACAAATCCTAATTACAGAGAAATGTGTTTGTGTTTGTGTTGCGGTTGATCTGTACAGCTTGATTAATGTTTACACTCTGTTTATAATATTACTTGTAGGTTTTGGAGCATCAGCTGCAAGACGCACGGATGTGCTCATGATGCAAATGTCCCCAGGCAGTCTGCATTATTTGGCCGGTCTCCCGTCCACAGGAATTAGGACAAAATGATTGGACAAAGTATCCACAGTGTGGTACCAGTTTATTATCAAACCCGCTCTTGGGGAAAATCTAGCTCTGCAGTTTACATATTTCCCTACTATTAATTAGTGGTGTAAAGTAACTAAGTACATTTACTCTATCTAGCACTATACTTAGGCGCTAATGTCTTCTCAGATTATTTGAAAGTATACTTTCCTCTGCACATACTAATGTTTAAAATGAATCAAAACTTTGAGTCAAACAATCTGTTCATGCTGACATTCATGCTAAAAAATGGTAGTTTGGATTGAGGGGAAGTTTTTAGCAGATTGGTTAATGATCAGAGCGGTCTATAAAGTTTGCACATACAACTGTTTTATGCACATATACTAACTGGATAAAAACATTAAACAGTATTGGAATTGGTACATCTTTGGATTCCGCTTCACAAAAGTAGACACAGATGTTTTTATTTCTCACTTTTTTACCTAAGGACAAGTTTGAAATGTAGCCTGAAATTGACAAAGAGAAACGCAGCATGTGTGTCTTGTTTACCTCTTATCGTAAAATTGTCAAGGGTCTCTGCCTTATTTTCACCGTGGTCTTTATTACCCTTCCACCAGGCACCGATCTGCTCAGGGCTGCTCTTAAATCCAGCTTCTTCCAACTTTTCTCCAGCTGTTTTGAATAGTTTGTCATTCTCTGCCATTCGTCCATCATTGTATTTTAGGATATTTAATTCCTTCGAATGAGATAGCGTCCGTGTGGCATTCATCCCTGTAGCCACCACAAAGAGACCTATAGTGGACTATTTGACTTACAGGTTAAAGACCACTACAGAACTGGCTCTAACCTACTGAGGATGCGTAGAACACCTCGGCCAACTTTGGGCTGATGTTGCTCAGTAAATCAATACCCAACCGCAGTATCGAGGTTTGCTAGTCCAACTTCAGAAAAATCGCCTTAGTACGTTTACACTCAAACTTGTTTACATGGATTTTAAAATTCCACTTTCAGCTGGATGAAAAGAATAAATGGACAATTCCAAACAACGTGTAAACCCACTGAGTGAAAAAAAAAAACAAGCTCTATTTCAATCATACGACATCTGCCACACCACTTATCAACCACCTACAATGCTGTCATTTCACCCCCTCGCATTTGGCCTCAGGTGGCAACTCAAACTGTCTGTCTTTAGATTTGGCCTCAGATCACTCCAAAGTCTCAACAACAACTGTGCTGATGAACCAAGCAGTATGACCCCACAGAGGTTAGATACCTGGGACTCATCACCCATCAGTTCGAACTGAAGAAGCCCTTTGGATGAGAGGCAAAACGTCTTCAAGTGTCTTCTATCAAGTCCAGTTGCCCTTGATTCAACCCTTCGTGGATGACCATCACCTGGACGCCTGACAATCTTCGCAGACATTAAATCATACATTTCTTAAGCTTGTATTGTAGATAACTACTCAGCTCAGCTACAGCTCAACTACTTTAAATCATGAGCAATTTGGAAAAGCAGGTAGCAGTAGCAAGCATAAGCTTCTGGCTCCGACCTCCGGGATTTCAGCACCCAGAACATTATTATTATTGCTGAAATATGGATTAACACAGTGGGAAGATATTTGACCCTGAGTCACTGTGGGCCGTCACTCTGTGAGTTCTCTTGATTCAACACGACACAGTGAGGCCATCTGTTCTTTACTCGCACGGGTCAGCAGGAAACTCTGCTGACTGCGTTACGTTTACACAGCGATACACCACATTCCTGTTTGCAGTTCAGATAAAGACAACGAGACAAAAATGCATAAAAACAAAAATGACATCAATACCTATGAGGGAGAATTCACAGTTTCCTAAATTTGACAATGAAAACATTAAAAGCACTGTTTCTGTCGTGTTGACTCCAAGTTAGAATGCACAACAGGATATTTAATTAAATGTTGCTTCAAAAGCCAAGACGGGCTACACTCATATGAGATATTATAACACAGAGGAACGTGGTTCAGATGCAAAGAAATCTTTGCGGAGTAAATATCACCGAAGAGACTTATAAGCCTCAGGTTTATAGGCAAATTAACAAAATCTATGGAGCACAAACACCTACGTGAAGCAACATGAAACGAGTGCATATATGCACACAGGTGACATCTTAATCTATGTTTCCAAGGCACACAAGTGCTCCAACTGATAAGCTCACTTCAGCATCAGACAAAACAGTATCATTCCTCAGCCCAGAAGGAATGCATCAAGAAAAATACTATCAGAACTCAGAGTGTGCATCGGCAAATCTCTGGAAAAACTCCATCAGGAAAGCCGCCTCAGGAAAAACTCAGTTCGGAAATCATATGTTAGGAAAAACTTACTCAGGAAAAACTCAATCAGCTTAAACTGTCCCTGACAAAAACACCCCAGGAATATCAGTTTCCTTTAAATTTTATTTTATTTTTTAAATATTCAGGTCGTCAAACCCATCCAACCAGGGTCAGGTGATGCCCATGAGCCTGAGTATTATTGGAGATTAGCCAGCTACAAGTAGCTCGTCCACTCACCCAGCTACTTATGAGTTGAGTGGTTGAGTTGAGTAGTAAATCGTGATTAGCTTGTAGCCAGTAAGAGGCACTCAATGAATCCTCTTGATGCACCGCGATGCTGTGAGGCCATCTGTGTTTACTTATGGAGGTCAGCAGGCACCACTTCAGGCCACCTTCTGTGTTCACACAGCAGTCAAGTGATAAACATCATGCGGAAAATCTCAACGTGTGCTGGTCAGATGGAAACAAATGGGACGGTGCAAAAAAAAATGCATTAAAAACAAAAAGTGCTCTGCTGCTTCAATGTTCAAGGACATAAATGCTTTTGAGGGTGAGTCAGGATTTCGGTCAGACTACAATCCAAAACTAAATGTTAAATCAAGTTTTTCTTCAAAATCAAAAGAGGAACGAGGAGCAGATACACAGAAAGCTTAAGAAATTGAATATGACAGAAAATTAGAGAGGAACAAGAGAATGAATAAAAGAAACACAAAAAATGAATAGAAACAAACCGGCTGGCTGTGGGCTGAGGGTTGTTTACCGCCTTCTTATGAGGTTACCAAAATGACTTTGACATTGATGAATTTCATGAAACCTCACAGTTAGCAGGTGCACTCCATTAACTGACTATGGCGCTGGTGAATGAATGGTTTTAATTTGAAATGATTGCTAGCATCGCCTCTGTGCGGTGATGAGCAGGACTTTCCCCACTTCATCATTAAACTCTTGGCTGAGGTTCTCATTTCTTTGATCATATTTCTCACAGTGTCATGCACTAAAGTCAGTCTGTCTCTGGCAGAAGCGTTTATTAAAACTCATATATGCACTAGTCACGTCATCTCGTGGTCCGTCTCAGTTTAGGACAGCTTGATGCCACCATTACTGCAGAATTCATCAGTGCTAAACTGGTTGCTAATGAGAAGCCTGGTCCAAATTATAGTGGAACATTCAGATCTACTCAATTTTTGGACCCCAGATGGCTTTTTATTTTTTATTTTTTTGGTCTGAAATGACATCAGGGAACATTAGCTTTTATTTTTTTTTATTTTATTTTTGGGTCATTTTCTTGAAATTAAATGGAAATTCCAGAAATAAGTTCAGCTCTTAAACTCTTTCCCCCTTTAATGTGCCTTTAATTTTCAATTTAAATTATGCCTGACTGTATCCAGTACATACCACCTATCAACTTGATCCGGCACTTCATTAAAATTACAAGATGCTTACACTAAGTGAAATATTAAAATCAAGATTTAAAAAATGCATGCATCAAATGGAATCATGCATTATTTTGTTCAAAATTGGCTGAAATTGTGGCGTTTGTGGTATCTTCAGAAACTTTGGGCTCTCCAGTATAATTTCACGTAATGTTTTCCAAGTCTGCGTAGATTCCCATCCTCTCAAGCAGTTCAAAGTACAGTGGGATATCGGGGAGAAATTTCTTCACACATTCATCTGAAACGTTACTGATTATCCAAAAATCAAACACCCCAGCCTGGTGTCAGCAAACAACAGAGGCAGAGGCGCAACACTTGGAACTTGGTGAGGAAGATGGCTCTCTCATTTTATCAGACCCTGAATGGAGCACCAGCTGAAAATATTCCGGGACTCCTTCAGCAATTCTCATGTTAATGACCTTAAATACTTGAGTATAAGAGACTAGACTAGACTTCCAGACTAAAGTGATAAATTACCTTTTTCAAACATCATGTAAATCCGCTGTATGTGTTTGTTTCAATCCTGCCGTTCTGCTGCATGTGTATGTGTGTATAATCATCCCACCAGCCCCTCATGGAAACGTTGCATTTGTATCCTGCTCTTCTCTTCTCTTCTCTTATTTCATGACAATCAGAATGGGGTCCACACTGTGAAGCACCTTGTGGGTTTCATTTTTTTTTTTAAGCTAATAGTCACATCTGCTCACTCACAAAACATGATTAAAATGCACCACAACCAGATTTTCAGTGCAACCAGCTTAATTTTTTTTTTTTTCGATATTCCCTGTTCAGAATACAGTACGTTGCCGCTATGGCAACTAACCTTGGATCTGTCAAAAACCACCTGCTTTAATTTTCTGCAGATTGACGTGAGCAGCTGAAACCTGGGCTGATAATAGCACGTGTACGCACACACACCACGATGCGGTGTGAAATTTAAACAGCCAACGTGTTCCCAGAGTAAGTTGTGTGTGCAAGTCGCTCTGTATATGGCTTTAGGCTACACAAATGAATAATAAAAACAATGGCGTGTTTGTGAAACTGACATGTGTGGACCGTGTTCTCTTGTTTACAGCTGATAAAAAGTCTGATAAAATCTTCTACACCTTTGGTGGTTGGGAGAGACTCCACCCTGCTCAGGTTTTCTTCACTTACTGATTCCATGTCGGCAAATTCCCATGACTGCATTTCCATCACTGTAGCATAATAGAAACAAATTATAATAGAGGTATTTGTGTTTGCTGGCAGTCTCAATGCAAAGTTGCTGATTTGGCTAAATCAGTCACAATTAGGAGCAGAAACGTAGAAGAATGTCAAAACAACCAAACATCACACACTGACACTTTTTTTTTTCCTTTACAACAACAATCTCTGAGTGGTAAACACACAACAGCACTCACCGCTGATCCACTTGGCCTCGGGATCGTGCACGCTGAACTCAGGTTTGTACAGATCGGCCACGGTTAGCCTGGATTTGCTACTTCCGGGGAGCTCCGCTGGAAAATTACAGTAAAGTCATGTCAGGTCCAATTTATGGTGACAGCTTCGTTGATAAAAAAGAGTGAAAGACGAGCAAACAGAACATCTGGATTAGTCACGAACAGGCACCTTCAGGTTTGAAATTTCCCAATGTTTGCCAATGAAATGATCTCTGGCAGCCATACACAGTAAGAGCAAAGACGGGAGAGGAAACCAAGAGGAAATGGATTGGTGGAGACATACTGTGATATGCATATTCATCCTGTTACTCATGCATGTATGCACACGCGAACACAAACACAGTGTACTTTATTTCATCTGGTCTCTGGTCTCACCATATTCCACCCATAATACTTATTTTAGCGATGTAGAGATAGAAAACAAATATATGAATGATTTTTAAGTATATTCATCTGTTTAATTTCAGTTCAATTTGAGAACAATACTGGAAGACGTAAAAAGGATAATTCTGGAGTCCACAGCATCTGGATTGATGGACTGCATTTCTAAAGCGCTTTTTTCCAAAGCGCTTTACAATGTTTGCCTCACTTTCACCCATTCATACACACATTCACACACCGACAGCTGAGGTAACCATGTAAGGCTCACTTGCTAGTCGGCAGCAATTTGGGGTTAGGGGTCTTGATCAGCTGATTGATTGGTGTCAAAGTTAGCATCAAGCAAGAATTTTGCTATTTTGCTGTAATGTTTCCAATTTTCTTCATTTTCTTTATCAAAGAGTTCTAAGCTTTTTTAAAACTACTGGAAATAATTCAGTCTTTCAACTTGATGATTGCGCAGTAATCCAATAAACTGCAACCGACTTTTTCCTTTTTTCCTTATTCACTAATTATCACTCAGTTTTCATCTGAGCGCCAAATGTTGAAAAAATATTTTTTTCTGCAGGGTGCAGTATGATGGGGACATTAGGGAAATTAATTTTCTACGTAGACAAAAATCAGACTTGAAACTTTTCAAACAAACATTTTGTTAATGACAAACCAAACCTTATGTGGTAACGTTTCCATCGCACACACCGTATTATTGCCGGTTTGATGGAAACCAAAAATCAAAAACAAAATTTCATTTTGTTGGCAACAAAACATCCCAAATGTAAATGGAACCTTGGCTTTCATCATTCTCATTTTGTCATATTTGTTCAGTGCCATCATTGTCATCATTATCTCTCTCTCTCACTCACACACACATACACACACACACACACATACCGGGCGTGAGGACGACCACAGACATGGTGATGAGCGAGCAGACCACCACGATCACCAGTAGGGAGATGGCGATTCCCTTCCAGTTCCTCTGAGGGGGGCTGACGTCCACAAACTCCTGCAAACACACACACACAGGCACAAAACCAAACAGGACAGCATCATTATTCTGCAAGGATGACACGAGCACAGTGAGGGCAACCAGTGATGTCAAAGAAATGACAAACTAAATCTCCGTGACGGATGATCGACAAGTTCTGAGCCTGTCATGTACAAAAAATATATTTACAGTGAAAAAAAAGAAAAAAATACCGCTGTGGGGTGTTTTCACGGGTGTGAGGTGTGTGTTGGAGCCTGGCAGAATCAGCGCCTCCATGAAGCCAACTGGTGTAGCTTGCGTCAACCCTCTGACTTTCAAAGTCAGACCAGGCTTGTGTAAGAAGATCAAATTTCCCAAATGGACTAAAAGTGAAAGAATATGGAAGGAAAACTAGGTGTGTGTGTCTGTGGTTACACACACCCAAATCAGAATGAGAATTAGTATGTATGCTCACACATAGGAGGATTTTGACTCTGATCAGCGTCTCTTTTTTTGTGCCCATTTATCCACATCATATAAATCCAAAAGACAGACAGACTGATGTACATATTCAAAATATATACATTATTTACAGCTAACGGAGGTATATACAGCATAGTTCTTGTTTTTGCACGTACATACATACAGAGGAAGATATGTATGAAAAAATATGTATAAATAATTTAATATTCTGATATAAATAATTTACTATTCTATATCAAGGTTTGTTACAAGTATTTAGAGTATCCCCTGTTTTAGTAGGATGGGAGATTTGGAGGGGGGGCAACTATACTGAATTTAATTGGTTATCAATTTTGTAATCTTGGAATCTAGCCTTTGGTAAGAGTGGACAGTGAGAGAGGACGCACATCCTCTCTAAATGGATCAGCGATTATCCACCCAAGGAGCCGTCACAGCATCGCCAGTAGTTCAGGAATTGAAGGACATGAAAAATGGAAAAGCAGCTTTTGTTTATGCACTTTCAGCTTTCCACCGGGGAATCCAGACGCCACGGACAGCAAAAACCTTTAACTTTCCATGTGATGACATTTCTGACCTGAATGTCAGAGACACCACTTGATTGCATCATTTTTCCAAACTGATCTTTTCACTCCGCTTTAAAAAAGAGGAGAAAAATGATGCAAGTGGGCTTTTTTCTCCAACTTGGATTCAGCTGAGAGATGAGCGTGAACGTGCTTTGATGTTTCCAGCAGTGACACTGCAGGGACATGTCATATTTATCTGTATAAAAGTCAGAGAGAAGACAGATCAAGAAAAACAACATGAAACACATCACATGCTAACTTCTCCAGCCGTGTTGGTGGTTTTTGCTTCTGTTGGTTAAAGAAAATATAAACAGTTTGGGCACAACACCGCTGACTGTTCTGACAGACTTCTACTGTGGTATTGAAATGGGAGATACGAAGCAGATTCATTTTCACACCAAGCTGCTCCCTTTGTTCTTGGAGTCTGACCGATCAGCAGACAAAACTTCACAAAGAGGCAGATTTTTATTTTTTATTTTTTGCTCTTAAGATTTGTTTTGGCATTTTTGCTCTATTATGATAGCTACAGTACAGAGGACAGGGCAGAGAGGGGGGACAACTAGCAGCTAATGGCATAGGTCGGAATCAAACCTGTGCCACTGTGAGCCACCGGGGCAGAATTTAATTAAATGTCTAACCGATAAATTCATATTCATAAATTGCTCCCTATGTAGGAGGCCGTAAACCTTCATTTGCCTACAGATGTATTTCAAATATCCATTAAGCAATGTTGAAGATATTTCATTTGTGCTATTTTAATATTAACTGGATTTTTCTCTCCTCTGTACCTAAAGCATACTTTACTTAACATGATCTCAAGAGAAACATCAAAAAATGGTGAAAGGTCATTTTGGATGTGTTTGTTGATCAGAGAGTCAATATAAAGGTGTCAGTCTGCTCTATTCCACTCTGACACTAATTCCTGACATTCTGACACTAATTCCTAGGAATTTCTTCAAATAATATGCAGTTTAATGGAAAGAAGTAAAAGTAATCTCACTTGAAGTACTAGAGGATTGTTAACTTGCCAAAAGAAGGTCAGACTTGTCGGAACTAAAAAGTTTTTCAATATTCTTCTTTTACAAATATGATGTAATGGCTCTCAGTGTCGGCACTCCAAATCATCCACCTCAATTTGTCAAGAGGCGGTTGACATCATTATGACATCGCCCTAAAACACTGATTAACTGTGGTGTCAGGGATCGCAACGTGAACACTGATTACTTAATTTATACATGTAAAACACGTGACTGTAGACGACATTTTATGTAATACACAAAAGTGTTCTAATTGATGAAATGCGTTACTTACTTCATCTGTTCTTTTCTTTATCTCGTTTCATTATAGTTGGTGATTAAAATGCTCCACTGGCATTTCAGGCATTGATTTGTCAAGGATAGCAAAAACATTCAAGGCTGGCAGCATTTCGACTTCTGACTTCAATTCAGCCTTAAAAAATTTGTTTGGTGTCTTTGTATCACTCGTACTCAACATAAATTGTGGAAAATTCAAATTCATGTTGACTTTCTAGGACCTTTGTATTTTGTATGAATAAGACAAGCATATGCATTTCTTTTCCCTTGACAAAAAGCCCTGATCTGGATTTCTGTAACTAAACTATCCAGGTGTGATAACTTTAATTTCATTTATAGACTTAATTAAAGGTCATACTTTACATTTTAGTTCTACCTGTTACAAGCCATGTTCTTTTAACGTGACAAGCTGTTATTATTACAACTGGGACTTCACACTGACTCAAACTACTCTCGTTAGTTAATTAATAATTACATCTCTGCTTTTCTTGTTCAAGACATCCTTTTTTTTCACTTTTTCTTTTCGTCTGGCAAAGTCCATCATAGCGACACAACGCAATACAAAATGCAAAATTTACCCCTCCCCCCAATTTTTTTTTTTCTATAACGACATGCTCGTTTGTTCCTTCTTCCTTCTTCTTCACAGCAGTTTAAAAAACACAACAAAACTCTAAACTATTCCATTTTCTGTCAGGTAAACATTTTGTATCTTTTATTTGATCACTATTTTACATTGTGGTAAATGGGTTTTAAAAATAGCAATAATTACATTTTATTCAGATCCAGCACCTCTGGAGTGTCAATTTTGGAGGCACCGAGCTGCTAAATTGTGAGCACATTTTATTTATATCGCTCACAATGATTTCAGTGTACAAACAGGATTACAGCTGTAAAAGATAAAGATAAGAGGCACAACCTTTTCCAGAAGGATTTGTGTTATACACACTCTGCTGAGGTGGAAATGGTTTAATTAATGAAGCAGGAAAAACGATTCAAACACACACATACACATGTACACACGCACACAAACACACACACACTCTCACCAACAGTTGTGGGTAGAGCATTCATTGCACTCCACTGGGCCATTGACTGCTCTCAGGGCAAATTCTCTGCTTGCGGTGTGCGTCGTGTACTGTGTGTGCGTGTCTGTGTGTGTGTGTGTGTGTGTGTGTGTGCGTGTTGTGTGTGTGTAACAAGAATCACAAGCCACAGTTCACTGCAACACTATGCTGATCAGATGCACACCACTGGAGAGTAAAGCAAGCGAGGATTCGGGCATCTGTGTGTGCATGTGTGTGCGTGTGTTTGCAGAGATAAAGAGAGAGAGAGACAGAGAGAGAGAGAGAGAGACAGAGAGTGCAAAGAGAGTGAGTGCTTGAGTGAGTGAGTGAGCGAGTGATTGAATAGGTGTCTTCTGTAATAAAATGACAGGGGGCCGAGTGAAATAAATGTTTGAGAATGTGATTGTGCAGGTGTGTTTTAATGTGTGTGTGAGAGATGGAAAAGCAAAGAAAGAATAGGAGCTGGAGGCAGCAAGAGCAAGAGAAAGATGGAGAGAGGCGAGATGAATGAAGACAGAAAGAGAGGGAGAAGGAGAGAGAGTTGAAGGTGCTCATATGATCTTTAATGCTTTACTGGGCACAGACCAAGTATTGGCTCTTCCACAGCCATAATGACCTCATCTGAGACTCACCTCACACACACCACACATCGTAGAAATTCACTCCTCACACATGCTGCTGATACAAAAACTCCCCACAGAAGAAGGAAAAAATTCAACCACTCTTTTCTCTGCACACTGTGGGTTTCTGGACATGAACATGGAAAACACACAACTGGCTTGAATTCATTCTTGGAAAGTAAGAAAATAATAATGAGACTTCAAACCTGGGAAGGTTTGACCAAAAACTACTCAACAAGCAAAAGTAGGAGTCCACCATTAGGAATCACCATGATGACATCATCGTCCATTCACATCATTTAAACCCAGTGTATTTACAGGCATGCTCCCATAATGTTCCTCACAGTGTTTCAAAGAGTTTTACATGTCTGGAATGCACTGTACATTAAATAGATTTCTCTATTTTTCCATATGTATAATCCCATTCAGTAACTAAAAACATACAGATTATAATTTCCCCACAGTGTCATAAAATCATTCCAACACCTGTCCACAGTACTCCGCATATTTCTGCCAAATCTGAATAAAAACAATATTTTTTTCAATGACCATTATCTTTTTTTATTTCCTTAATGTCTACCTCATCTTGCTGCGCGTCTTTGGACTTCTTCTTCGTCGGATCTTTGGAAGCTGTCATGTCCCTGATGTCACAGACGTGATTTTCGTTGTGACTCCGGCGGCTCTCCCGGCAATAACGTCCAAGCCTGTCGGCGAGTCAATTTAGCAGCAGTGGCAAGTTAGCGCCAACAAGAGAAAAAACATATTTCCGGGATAATGTTTCAAAATAAACGTCAGTAGCAGAAATTTAAGGATAAAAGTAAAAGAATTCCCGTCGTGATCGTAACAGTACAAATGCAAAGTCAGGATTTTATGTAATGTTAGCTTTCAAAGTAAAGCTGAAAGCTATTTCAATTTTTCAATATTTTGGTCATATGAGGAAAAGGACACTCATTGCAAACTTTTGAATAATAATAATAATAATAATAATAATAATAATGGCCTGTTTTAATCACAGAGAGTACAGTTCCACCTGTCCACCAATAATGACTAACCCATTTGATAGGCTTTTATTTTGTAGGTTATCACAGGAAAAATATGAAAATATGTCTATTTAACGCTAACTTGGCACAACTCAACGCCTTAGTGCTCATCCATCCATCCATCCATCCATCCATCATATCTATTTTTCTTGTATTTCTGAGTGTTAGTCTTTTGGCGCTGTCCATGGTGTTGTAAATGTCTCCATCTCTCATCCTCTCTCTCTCTAGCTCTCTCTCTTTCTCCCCCTCAGAAATATTGATAATCAATACAACAAATCACTAGTGTATTATATGAATACCTACATTGCCTAGGTTTCCATCCAATTTGATATGCAAAATCTGATGGAATTGAAAATTGTTGATGGACATTAAATTCATTGTGAACTTTGCTGCATTATGAAAACACGAAGATGTATTATTGAGTTATTGTTATGGTTTGTTTGTTTTTTATATTTTTTATTACGTGCCACAAAGCCTGAGTTGAGGCTGGTGTATTTTACTTCATACACCTCTTTCTACACAGTTTGATAGAATTTGCTAAAATCATGATCACGTGACTTACTGATGGAATCTCATTTCGGAAAAAAGTTTGGGTCCAAAAAAAGTGTAATCATTTTTTTGGCTGTGATTGCACCCAGTCTGCAATCTTATACTTTGAAGCCTTGCAGGTTGGACAGATTGTACGGATATCATAATAAGCTAGAACAAACAGAATATTTAATACATAAGATTGAATAAATACCACAAGTCAATAAAGTAAAGTTTAAGTTTGTTGCCATGATGCTGCAAGTCAGCAGTTTGCCGACAAAATATTCCAGTTTCATTCTTTTTAAACTTTAAGTGTGATTTCTGTATCATAATAGCATAACCTAATATCAAAAACACACCTCAAAAGTATTCATATTTATAGTTTCCTTTGTATTTGTATGCACTGTAATATTCCCAGAAGGACTTCAAGTGAGTCTATGATACTCAATCCTGAGTTTAAAGATGCGTTATTGTACTTTAAAGAATTTTTCATCGGCCGCAATATTATGATGATATTCCTATTGTATGACTGTAGGGATTTCCTGTGATATTTTGTATAGAATATTCCCCTGAAATGTGTTAGAGAATATGGTGCCATCATTTATTGCAGAATAAACTGAACGGAAGCTTCATCTAAAATCCTTTTGGAGGAAATGAAGTGAAACGATCAAACAAATCAGTAACCAGCTGGCCTTCCTTTCTGCCAAGTGACTGAATGCAAAGTGATAGGTGTCAGTGAGAAAGCCCCGAAGACACAACCGCTATTGCCGCTCGCACGCGCACACATGCACAAAAACACACACTGTTCCCACTATCCAATCTAAAAATAATGGTAGATAACAGGAGATGGGAAATGGGAGGGAAGACAAATGAAGATGGAGTGCTGAATGAGAAGGAGAAGTGGACAACACAAGACAAACACAGCCTGCAGGTCTTTGTCCCAACATGTTAGCACATGTGTGTGTGGCTCTTCTATACTCTGAGAACCAAACGCCGTCACTAAGACATATAGATGAAATCATCCTCACCTCCTTAAGAGGCTTTAGTTGAAGGGGTTTAGAAACTGGGATTTGGGCTACGATCAGGATCAGAGTTTGGTTTAGCTCCAATAAGGGTTAATGGACAGGGTCATTCCTATGAATAGAAATGGTTCTTCCCGAGCAGTGCATCTTTTTTTCTGATGAGTTCATTTATTTCTCTTCAAAGAGGAGAAACAAGACAGTCAATGCGACAGACATTTGAGGAGCAAGATAAGCAGGAGACGTAAACAAAACATATTATGTTTAAGGACGTCACATTCCAACAGTTCTGGGAATTGTCTTTCCATACAATGATCTCTAGCTGCCATCTGGAGGCTATTGCATTCAAATTTTTTCCGGTTTGTGATCAAGCGTTAGGGAATTCATTTATTCGGTGAAAATCCACAGTAGCAACACAAGTGTGAGTGCGGGTTTGATGGAAAGAGAATAAAGCCTGTTAGTGCGCAGATGAAGATGGGAGGAAAGGTGAGGGGTCAACAAGTGGGGAATGAGGGAAGAAATGGAGGCAGACAGGCAAAAAGGAAAAAAAAATACAACCCTATACTAGCAATAATGAGCATATGGAGAGACGGCGAGAGGCTGCCAGTGATGCAAATAATGGAGGAAGGAGAGAGGAGCATAAAAGGAAGGATGAAAGGGCTCGGAACAGAGACGGAGGAGGAAACAATCCTCAAAGCTTGGGTTTGACTCTTCCCTAACCCATTAATTATTTAGGTGGAATCAGAGACCACATGGAAATCTCTCTCTCTCTGTCTCTCTCTCTCTCTCTCCCTCTCGCTCGCTCGCTCACTCACTCTCTCTCTCGCTACCTCTCTCGCCCTTCCTCTCTCTGACCTCTGTTGGGATTTACAAAGTTCACAAATGTCCCGGAGGCACACAGATACCTGCTCTATGTTCGCTCTCTCTCTCTCTCTCCAAGCGTGTGTGTTTATCTGTCCGTGTGTGTGTGTATGTGTATGTGCATGTGCAGGTACAGTATAAGCATGCTTTATGTAACGTTTACTTTTATAGTGGCTGTTTGCATGCACTGCTTGACTTGTGCGCATACATCTTAGCGTTTTGTGTTTGCATTTACATCTGTACTTGTCTGTACCTGTCTGCGGTTGGAGTGTGTGTGTGTGTGTGTGTGTGTGTGTGTGTGTGGTTGTTTGTATTTCCTCATATATACAAGAACCAAAGCATATGTATTCTAATTATATT
>OMNV01029204.1:34119-81923 GCA_900303265.1 Brotula barbata | reverse complement strand
GAAAAGGTTGGGGTTTTTTTTTTTATATAAAAAAGTTTAATTGACCCTGAAATATCAAAGGTGAAGCCGTGATAACAGCTGCTCTAATTCTCTCAATTGAGGGAGAAGCTTCATTTTCATCGTTTTCTCCCAGATTGTCACTACGATTTTGAACTTCCACACACAAATTGTTAGTTATTGTTTATTACTGCATTCTAACTAACTGAATATAAAGTTCAAAACAAAATGTGTAGTGTAGCATGTGTGCATCCTTCTTCAGCTCCATTCTCAGTTTTTCCCTTCATCTCAGTAAGTTTATCCATTCAGTTATCTTAATCGCAACCCTCTGCGATATACACACTGCATAAATGACTCAATGCGATAACGATAGAAATGCCATGTATCATACAGACCGACTCCTGTTCCAGTTCTTTGGCCACTGGTGTTCCATTCTGCAATTAATCGAAGCGTAACAGTGGTAGTTGAGTTTTGCAGGGACTGCCCATTGATCCGAAGACTCGTTAGTCCAAAACTACACACAACGAAAGCACAAACATATCATGAGATATCTTCTGGGATGACTGGATGTAAAGACAAGGGATTTTCAGAAGAATTGGCATTCGCAGTGATGGCTTGGTGCCACGTTTACTGACCGGCTGAGTGGTGCGCATGCATCAAAGCAGTTGTGGCTCCAGGGAGGATGAGCCTGAGGTGCGACATCCAGCGATCTGTGACCATCTGCCTGCCTGGCTGCGTCTCAATCAGTCAAGCGTTTGAATAAAGGAAATATACAGCCATGAAGCGTCTCAACCTGAGGTGAATGTTGAGTCGTACGTGCTGGAGTTTGACTATAGAGGCCTGTACGATGACCTGATTCCATATAACCAAACAGTCATTCCAGTCAGTCCCTGTCCAGGAAAGGCTGGATTTGATTGTTTCAGGACTGTGCAAAGATTTTATTGGACCCGAGTGGCTGTGAGGGACCAGAAAGAGTCTGAAAAGATGAGCAACACTCGCTGCAGGCAATCAAAAACACAACTAATTACTGACTTAAATGTGGCATCATCAAATTAGAGATTCTGTGTGTTTGTTTGGGAGCGTCGCATTTGGCCAAGAGGCAGCCAGGATAGGATGGCAAATGAGTTTTTCCTAAGCTGTGTCCCAGTTTAGAGCTAAAGAAAGACACATTCTGAGTCTGTGTTTGTGTGTCCACAAAAAAGTGACAAAATTAATTAAATTACAAGATATCAGCATGCAAACAATGTCTTTGGAAAATCGTTCTTAAGTTCTAATTTAAAATTTGCAGCTTTTTTGCTCATTAATGTTTCCTATTAAAATGAAACAAAGATGTATGATGCTCAAAATGACAAGACAGAATGCATACATTTAGTAGTTGTGATTATTGGAGGAAGTCGTACGCAGCTGGTTCAGCATCTGGTATTTTTATATTTCTATGTATGATATGCAAGAAAAGCTTATTATTAATGTTTTAAGAGCTGATGGAGGGGAACCGATACAATTTAAAAGAATAGACATTAGCGGGACTTTTTACTGTAACTGTCTAATTTGTAAACTTTGTTTTGGTGATGGTATGAAGTCATCCAACAATCAGCATTTCAACTCAAAGTTTCACAAGTTCTTCGTGTCAAGGGCTATGATGCAATAAAAGTTTTAAAGGTATCAGCAAAAACATATTTTGAGGCGCTCCCATGGGTCGGAGTTGGATAACGTCGGTGCTTTTTGCAAATCACGCACAGAACCCAATTTTTCTGCACTTCGGTGAAGGCTTCAGATGTAAGCGCCATAGAGGTCCCATCGCACATAGTTTTTGTGCTTAAGGTGATGCAGGTTCTAGTCCAGGTTTTACTTACGACACCTGATGCACCTGTACATCTCTGAACTACACCAGCGCTGACTTGTGTTTAGATTTGTCAAAACTTCTTGGTTCTCTGTGTTTTTGCAACAAGAGCCACATTACAGCATCTCAGTAAATGAGGTGTTGTTCACCTCACTTAACTCACTTGCACACACTCCAGTCTTCTCACACACACACACACACACACACACATGCAATCACAGAAACCAACACGCTGCCCTGACACACTTTACATCCCCGAGGATGTGTTTTGGTTTCCCACAGCCTAGACTCTCCCTGGAGGCTGCAGGGACTCTAGGGATTCTCTGATGGAACACACTGCCGCTCTGCTTGATGGGGGTCTGACACTCTGTCACACATAGCACCTGGATAACACTGAATGCGTGTGTGTGTGTGTGTGTGAGTGAGTGTATGAATATAATTTCAAACACACCTCATCCATTAATCTGCTGGACAATTGAAGAACTGGTGCAGTTTCTCAGAGAACAACTAAATTATCTAAAATAGAATACAGTAGAATAGAATAGAATAGAATAGAATAGAATAGAATAGCGTAGAATAGAATAGCGTAGAATAGAATAGAATAGAATAGAATAGAATAGAATAGAATAGAAGAGAATAGAGCTCCAGTGGTTGTACCTTCTTAATAAAGCTCTCAAATTAGCCTTATTTATTTATTATTCACTCCCTTATGCATGATCACACTGCATCAGATTGTCCAATTACAAACATCACATTATTTATCGAATTCCAGCAATTATATAGTTAAAATTCTACATTTAAAATAGCCAACATGTTCTGTTCAT
This sequence comes from Brotula barbata, assembly GCA_900303265.1. Lineage (NCBI taxonomy): Eukaryota > Metazoa > Chordata > Actinopteri > Ophidiiformes > Ophidiidae > Brotula > Brotula barbata. The sequence goes on along the minus strand of OMNV01029204.1, from coordinate 79,262 downwards.
TGAAAAAGCATTTTCTCCCATCTTGACTTCATGTATTGGTCATGTTTTTAAACTGCACGGCATCACTCCCACTCACTCACTCACTCGCTCGCTCGCCTCCAGTAAGAACAGCAGTGGTGTGGTCTCTATAAGTAAGAGCATACTGATGCCTCACCTCCAGGAACCTGAGCTCTGGCTCCATCATGCTGATGTCTCTCCAGTCGAAACGCAGTCCATCACAAGGTGAAAACCCAGCTAGCAACAAGCTGTAACTTTCTGTATGCCCTAATGTCCCGCTGCTCCACAAACCTGACTGTTTCTGCAAAGTATTCTGGTGCAAAGATGGAGGAAGTTCTTAAAAACCAGAAAACTGCAGTAACAAAAGTTCAACTGTCTTCCTGCTCCTGCGACAGATGTGCACAATGTGTCTGGCTGGCTTTTCTATTCAGTGTACATAGCTATCTGCCAAACACACACGCGCGTGCACACACACACACGTGCAAAAACCCCTTGTGTTCTGATTTTACTTAAATTAGTGCCAGTCGTAAGTAAAATCAGTCAACCCAATTTCAGTTGTCAGAGGTGGCATCATTTGTCTGATAATGTGTGTCAGAAGGAATCTGCCTGGTGATGACACTTGTGGCCTGTTGGGCCTAATTCACTCAAATTAAAAAGGACAATCAGGCTTGAGGGAATATTGATATGATTATAAAAATGATAGATATTTTCTAAGTTTTGTTTAGGAGTCTTCCAGAAAACTATTCATCCTTAAAGCTTTATATGACAAATGATCTCCTGGTATGCTCAACATATTCATTTTTTGCCCAGTGCCATGGACTTCAGTTAGTGATGTACGACATGCTGAGAGAAAGTGATTCTTATGGTTGGTAACACATCATCAAAGGCGTGAGTTATACGCTCCTGTGTTGCATTCAGAGCCACCGTAGGTGTAGAAATTTGTCTCTGTTCATTTTCTATGACATGTTTTACCTTGTGTGGCTGTTGAATACAGATTCAAAAGAAGGGGCGGTAGAAAAAGATCAACTCGATGACTCATAACTGATGTGGGTCCATGAAAGAAGATTATTTAAGTTACACACTGAACGAAACATCTTTTTGTAGTGTGTGGTTGAGGGGCGTGACAAAGTAGAGTGTCATCACACGTGGCTGATGGCTTGTTGCTGAATATGGATGAGTCCTTATCATTACTGTCAACCATTCAAAATGGACCACATCTTGTAATTTTGTAATTTAATGTTTCGTTTTTCAGGTAAAAGCAGGTTAAAAATAGTATCAGAACAAAACAAAGCAAACAAAATTGGAAGGTTAAAGTGTTTTGGAGTGTTTAAAGAGATTAAATGTTCCATACTGATGTAATTTATAATGAATGGGGTTGGCAGACATCCTGGAGTGAAGGATCCAAACATTACCTGTGTCACGTTAGACATATTAGAGAAAGTAAACTAAGAACTAGATGCACTGTGTGACTGATGCTCACTTTAACAAGAGGTTTTTTTTTTGTTCTTTTTCCTGTGGGATACATCTGGGAAATGAATTATTCAATCATCATCATCATCATTATTATTATTATTATTATCAAAGCCACATTTAAAGGTTATATTTTAACCTGGTGGCCCATTTTCATGCGTTTTTCTAGCCCAAATACTGAGATCACATGCGTGTAAATGAATGCACAAGCAGCACCGCAGTCTCGCTAAGACACGGTACCAAAACCAAGATGTTAACTTGATCTGTGTTCCATTTATAATCCATAATTCCATGTATGATCTCAAGCATACCAACTGGACTCAGCTCATCTCTTCCTCATACATGTCGTCAACCCCTGAATTTCATTATTCTTTGCTTTTGACTGTTTGCAGCCATCTAAAAGGTTCGTGACAGCCGTTTCTTCCAAGTTCTTAATAACAAGGAAGGACTGAGATCTGGCGCTGGTTAAACATTGCAAACAGAAAGGACCAGGGCCAACACGAGATTTCAACCTTGGAACTTGTTGCTGCTCCTCCACGGCGACAGACAAAGCAGGGAAAAAAAACAAGGTTTTACAGTCGACTTGAGACCGCATTATCCCTATTTTGCAGCTAAACTACATTCACAGGGAGATGGCAGTCAGAGCTCCTGTTGCCCCTGACACTACTGTCCAGATGACAGATTCTTATTTTTCACCACTACGAGCTCTCAGGTTATCTCAGTGTTTCCAGCCCGGTTGTTGCATATTCAGACAGAGTCAATATTTGGGCACGAGGATACCTACTTCACAAAGACACCACATACATACAAATATAGCAACATTTTTATCAGTCCCCCATTTCCAGCTCTGGCATTGTTACAGGATGAGGGTAACAGGAGCTGGAACTATGTGACTCAGATTTGTAATGGAAAGACGAAGAGAAATCATCACATTCAATCTGACATTTTTAGTTCTGATTTGGGTCATTTTCATATGGGCCATTTTCACAATGCACCTTCATCCTGAGCTGTTCGGGGAATTTGTGTGACTTTTATATCACTGTGACACATTTGTCATTATTCACTGACAAGGAGGAGGAGGAGGAGGCCCTGGTGATGAAAGATGGAAGAGGACTACAATGATTTACAATGATCTCATCTGTCCTTTACCTCCTCATTCTAGTAAATTTTTTTTTACAAATGTGTGGCTGTCATGTGCTGCCCAAGTGAAACCTTTAAACTCAATAGACAAAATGTGGTCTAGAATATTTCAGATGTGAGAAGATCTGATTTTTTACAGCTATCTAACCAGTCTTTTCTCCAGCCGTTCCCATTCTTTGGCATGAACAATGTGTGAGCGGGAGTCTGACTCACTGACCCAAAAATAAAACTCAACATGTCTAACCTTGACCAAATGTGTACAATATAAAATGAAACAGTGTTAGTGGTGTGGAGATGTCTTTGTGCTGCTTGTTGTGATGAAAAAGAGGTTACAGGATGTATCAGTTGTATCAATCATATTGTCTAAATAATGCAAGGCATTTGGACAAAAAACCCTAAAAACAATCAAATTAATCTAATATCTAATAACATTATCATTCTAGTATTTTTTTTTATTTTATTTGACCATAAGTCTCAGTTGTGCAAAATTTTTGAATCTCATTCCTTCACAGAATGTCAATGTGTTGAAACCTGACTATCTCCTTTACAAGTGCATGTAAGTTGTTTAACACTGCCCTCTACTGGCAGAAAGTACACCTGCACGCTTTGAACGTTGATGATGGGATCTTTTACCGTACGTTATTACCACAATCACAATGTGGACTTAATTAGGAGCGAGAGCAGCAGGGATGTGAAATGCACAGGATGATTGTTAAATTCTGAGCCTAGCATATAAATGATTGGGCAGGGGTAAGAATGGAAGTAGAAATAAGACAATTGAATGATCTGATTCCTTCTGACTGTGCTTAACTTGATTTGATCGTCTTAGAAATTAATTTCTTCCTAACCATTAAAAGCCTTTATCAAGAACTTAGCTGTCATCAGATGATCATGTCTTATCAGCTGTGGAGGATGTGGGAGCCAACAAAAGACCTGATATGAAATTGGATTCAGCTGTTGAGAAACCTCTACTAAATCTCAATGAAATCATTTGTCTGGAGAGATTCACATGTAAACAGATCCTCACTGACACTGCAGCGATGTCCTGATTTTAAATGGACTTTTGGCTTTCTCGGTCAGAGCTCATTCGTTCCAATTGCTGTTGAGAAATGTGAAACTCTGCGTAAATTTGCAAGTAAGTCTACAGGGGTAAGTGTAACACAAAGTTGACTTCAGTGTATGCTTCACCACAGCAATACATAAGGAATATTACTGCCCACACATAAAGTAGGAAATACTGATTTACATGAAGATTATGCTAACCAGGCTAGCTTGGTATCAAACAAGACACTAAACATGCTGGTTGAGTTTGTTGTTGGCTATTGCTAGTTGCTATTGGCTAGTAGGCTAGTAGTCTCTCTCTCTGTCTCTGCCCTGTCCCTTCCATCTGTCTCTACATGCTTATTATATTTATCAGGTAAACAGGTAGTTTTGATCAACAACTAAAGTTGAATTATGTAAACCCATAATGTGGGCTGGAATGGTTGTACGGCCTTAAAATTGGATCTAATTAAACCGGGAAATAAAATGTTTCTTTGCACAGCCCCCTAACAAGATGGCCTCCAGTTTGAATCTGGCTGAGGCCTCTCTGTGTGCAGTTTGTATGTTCTCACTGTGTCTGCGTGGGTTTGCTCTGGTTGTTCCAGTGTCCTCCTACACTCCAAAACCACCCCAAAAAAACATTAAATGTGTAAATGAGTGATTCACTGCTACCTTGTCATGGATGGATGATGATGGATGGATGATGGATGGGTGGATGGTATCTTTTGTCACAGGGTGAGTGTCAGTGTCAGTGTCTTAAGTGTCGGTCCAAAAGTCGATGATGATGGCCATGCGAGACAGATCAGTCTCCTACCTTCACTTCTCAAATCACTGTGATGCATTCCTCAGTATGTTCATGAAGCCTCATGTCCGTCACCATGGTAACAGATGGCTCTGACGAAGTCAGGTTAATGTTGGTATTCACTGTGAACGGGGTGTGAGAAAGCTGAAAAACTCTTTTTCCTGACAGCCTGTTCACTTTTACAAGTGCTATGGTTAGTCATTATACCTGCTTTTTCTTTTGTACATTACAGTATTGATGTTTCTCAAACCAACAGTAAGATTTGTAATGACGAATACATTATTTTAAAACCAAGATATTGTGTGAATCGATGTATTTCTTTGATAAGTATCCATTTAATGAGAAGAGTAACTTTTCTGTCAGTGGGTCATTATTGTGAAATAGACCGAGGGACAAAGAAGTGCAAACAGATGACACATTATCCATTCCACTACAACATTATTGTGTTGCTCTTATTAAATGTCAAATGACATTTGTCTTTTACTTGTATTGTACTTGTATTTTCGGAACTGCAATTCTTTTTGTTTTATTTCATTTTATTTTATCTTATTTTATTTCATTTTCAAATGTTTTTTGAAAGACTTTCAGGCTGCATCCATGTGAGAGAAGTACCATAAAAATTAATTGATTATTATATTCTATTCTATTTGTGAAAGCGACACAATTAGAGATCACAAATAGAACAAAGAGGCGGTCGTCAGTCATGTTTGCCAAGATGTCGATGAAATTTTGGTGAGGATGAAAATCAAAGTTTGACAGTCTCCCATCGCTGGGACGTGAAGATCTGACTCATAGCGTATGAACACACTCCCACTCTCCTGACCCCGTGCAAATGAGACTTGACTGGTGTATAAGATAAATGTCTTGGAATGAGTTACTAAGCAACCACCCAGTGTGATGAATTACCATATTACCATGGACGCAAATGAAGGAGAGAGAGAGAGAGAGAGAGAGAGAGAGAGAAGTGTAGTAGTTATGTTTTCCCAACATTCCAACATTCACAGAGATGAAAGAAAACCTTGTAGTTACCACAATTCACAGCGTGACAAAAACATCCCTCATCTCCATTTATTCAATTCAAGCTTGTGATCTCTATATTCTTCTTTTGTGTAAAGCTGCTGAGACTCGAATGCTCTTTTGAATGATTTACTGTTGACCCATTGGTAACAGCAGGCTGACATTTCACATCCTTGTTTCAGTTTGTTTCTTGATTAATCCAATCATAAATGCATAAATTGCAATCTGTATCTGTTTACAGATGTCATTTATCTCTTGTTTTCACACAGTAATTTAGTCTCTGTCCTTCTGTGTGGGCAGTACAACATGATGCTCTTAATATAGATAGTATATTAAGCAAACATGCCTGCAAAAGTTAGTTAGGTTCTAATGATGCACAAAGAGAAAGATATCTACTTTAATAAGTATAAAAGATTTTCTGACAACTGTATAAGAGAAATCTACATCATCTGCATACATGTGAATCAGCTACAGATTACTGTTTGTTGCATGTTTTTAGGCATCGATGTGTTCTTAGCCTGCCTGAAGCATGTGTGTAGGCTACGGTCCCCCGTGACACTGGCAAGGATAAGTAGATATGGAAAAGATTCATCAAAATTGGCGCAGAACAGGCCAATAAATCATCAGACATGCTCTAAAACATGATCTCCTTTAATGAGCTCAATGTTATTTTTCTCATAAAAACAATTAATTGTAGGACTTTTCTGCCGTTTAGTTTTATTCCCTCTCTATTCACCACTGTGAAGACTGAGTGTGTGTTCAACAATTAGTATGAAAAGCCCGAGTCACTTGAATCACAGGTGTAGCACACAGGCTCGGTTTCACGCTAACGTCTCCGCTAATATAAGCAGAGCTGCCCGCCTCCCTGGGCATCAGCTTTACAGCTTTGTAGTGGGTATATTTTCATATTTGGTATCAGTGGCAGCAACTTATTAATGAAGGAGCTAAAACCATGAGGCAGGATGAGGAGGGATTAGCGAGCTTTGATTTATGACACAATTAAAATTGCTCAGACTAAATGCTGCAAATAAAGATGTCACGTGAAATCCTTCCAACTCCAAACCTTGATGGTGGTACACACATGAGACCCCCCTGAATATTTGCAAAGCAGCAGGGGTGTGTTCTGCTCCTTCCTGTCAGATTATTCATATCCTATTGCTGCGGTGGGGTTATAACAGCACAGGATTGTGTGGGATTATATTCAAGCTGTTCGTCTCCCTGTCGGCAGGATCTGCTTTCAGCGAAGGAAAGCTTTGCATAAATTTCTCCTAGCATAAAAGTGCTTTAATGTTGGATCTTCAGCTCCGCTCGTTCTCTCTGTCTTCTAGTTAACTGTTGATTTCACAGGGAAAACACAAAAAGCTTGCCAACAAGTGCAGAGTGAACGTTCAAGTTCCACAGGAATACAGAGGATCAAGTCAGAAAACGAAGCCAATACGAGAGATGAATGGTAATGACTTTATGAAGCACAGTGCTTCGAAATCACACAGAAATATTATGAATATTTAAGACGTCTGGGCATCAAAGATCCCAAAACCTCTACAAATAAAACCGCAATAATGTGAAGAGCTTGGTGCCTCCGTGGGTAAATGTGGAGAATGATTGTTTTGCGATTTACCTCCTTGGATTTGTTGTTTGACAGAAGAAATTGAATAAAATAAAATGCTGAGATTTGGACCCTTAAAACCATAAGATCGAAATCCTGAACTGCCAGACAAAAGACAGCGAGCTGCTTTTAACCCTGTGCAGTCCAAAGTATTCCAGAAATTCTGTTTCAACTTTAATTTTTCATCACAAAAAACTTTGAGATAAGCCTGCAAGATTGATGCCTATGACCAAAGAAGTTCTGGACATTCTTTATTGCTCTAAAGAAAAAAAAAAATCAACAAAAATAAGTATAATAAAGAAATAAAGAAAATGAAACTGACCATTGAAAAAATACTCAAAATTCAAGAAAAGAACACTTATTTTGAGATAGAAATTCTGCTACTTTACTTGCGATTTTATTTAATTCCATTTCACACAGGCTTGTTGGGAGAAGATTTCCACAAACCATCCTGTCCAGTAAATTTACAAAAATGACTTTAGTCAAAGGAAGAACATTTTGTCATTAAAAGTTTAAAGGTGGCATATAGTATAACAGTATTGAAGGAATTCACCATCAGTTTTGTCTTCCTGTGGTCTAATCTCCACTGTAATATGCAAATATCAAGCAGTAATACTCCCACACATCAATACAAATACACACACACCACTCCAATTATTCACTGTTTCATTTGAATGAAGATTTTCCACCATATGCATGACAATCTGCAAAGTGAAGCAGTTTTAGGATGAAACACAAGTTCTGCTGTGCTCAGCGTGAAGTCTGAGGATTAGGGAGCTGCTGTGTGGAGCATCTTATAATATTGCCATTTGATTATTTTTCTGTGCAGATAACACAAGTTGAAGACTAAAACACCCACTCTGATAAACACAAACTACGTCCTACAGTTCAACTTCTACAACCTGTGTTTTAGTATCGGTGTGCTGTCTTTTCATGCTGTCAATCGGCTGAGATAAGAGTGGCTGAATGATGGTGAAGAGCATGAAGAGGAAGAAGAATCCTGAGAATGACAAGAAAGCCGTGTCGAGAGCAAAACAACACATTCAATAAATCCATCCTACCTTGCCGTCCTTGGCAGTCTGGCAGTCGATCTGATGAGAGACGGAAGCTGTTTGGTTCATCTCTGATCAGTCTGATGGAGCACTGACAATCCCAACGTTCCACTTCTCCTCCTAAGTTTCCCTTGACTTCCACTGGCAGCTTCTCACCTCTGAGCTGAGCAAAGCAGAAACTCTTACATGTGCTAATAATACAGAGTGTGGGCTGCAGTGAGACTCATCCTCTGCTGCAGCACAGCTTCACTTTTTTCACTGAAGCTCCACCACAGGCAACACATTTACATGCACAATGACTTTTCTCTGTTTTCCTCTCTCTGGCTGGAAGTGATTTTCTTGTTTGGAAGCAGTCTCTCCCCTCTTCTCCCTCCTTCTCCCTCCTTCTCTTTCGCTCTATAGCATCTATGTGCTGCTTCACATGCAGCATCCTACCACACAGCAGCGGCTGATAAGAGACATCATAAGCCAGGATGTTTGCCAGTGCCTCCCACATGAAGACGTTTCTTGGTCAGAATGCAAATTTCCTCCAGGCAGTAATATCATAGGCATGTAGTTTAGTTTGCGTGTTCACATTTCAGCCATGATGCTCTTCTTTCAGAGGTCTCACAGTGAAGTGAGTGGGTGGTGTGCATGCAGCTTTTGATTTGACTCTTTCACATATAGAAAATGTAGATGATAAAGAAGAGGAGTGTAGTCTGATCCCTTTATCTACACACACATTCATCACTTAACTGTTGTAGGTTTGTAGATTCAAGGGTCGTAAAAAACAAAACAAAACATAGAGTACCTGTTACTGACAAGCAACCAACTTTTAGAAGTTTACAGAAGCACATAATCCAAAATTTCGAACAATTTGCCACAATATTAATTCCATTGATTCCCGTGGTCAATGCATTTGACCAACCACAATCTTTGCATGATGCCTTCCATGCAATTTTGGATGTTTTAATTTCGAAAACACCAATTATTTTTTCAAACAACAAATACACTTTGAAGGATTTGTCCAGTTCCATTTCTGTATAATTGAATAAAATAACAACTTTCACCATCAACATTATTTTTGTAGTCCCAAAGAGTGTCTTGTAAACAAGGTTTCACAGTGTTTTTGGTCAATTAATCTGCATCTATTTAATTGGCCTTTACATACTGGCTTGCCCCGACCTAGGTGTTCAATGAAGAAAAACAGCGCCCCCTGCTGTTTAATACAGCATTAATACATAATACAGCAATTAATCAGGCTTTTAAAAAATACAATATATTGTTCTCTCCCAGTACCTTTTGCAAGAATTACTGGGATTTACTTCAAAATGTGGAAAGCTTTTTTTTTTAAGATGAAATGCCTCATATACTTGTAATATATCAGTTTCTGACAGGATGTGAAACATTTATGACTATAAATTAATGTAACCTTTGTATCCATATGTATGCGATCACACAGAATCTGCATCCTCTCTTCCCATATTTGTTGTGGTAAATAATCGTTTCCATTAAATATGCATCACCATGATACATATTTGATGAACAGTCCATTTTCAGTACCACTAGTCATATTTATTGTTTTTTATGCTCACTTTTATTGTCCACATGCTTTTAACCCTATTAAATGTTCAGTAACGGATCTGCTTTGATAATGTTGGGTGGTGTGTGAACATTGCTGTGTGTTAATGTGTCTGCAGGAGATGACATGTAGACTCATCTCCTTTTCTCTTTGAACCAAAATGACATATTGAAATTGAAACCTGCAGACCTGGCACTAACTGTGTGTGTGTGTTGATGTGAGAAAAAGCCTTTGTGCTGATGGTATTACTTCAGACACATTAAAAAGCCATATAACTTTTCGTTCCATCAAATGTGTGTTTGTGAGATCGCTCTACTCTACCTTTAATTGGTATATTTATCATCATATTTTCTCAATACATCCCACTAATCATAATATTCCCAAATTATGCATATATCATCAATATATTTTCTTTCTGCTCAAAAAAAAGAGTCAATTTCATACTGTGGTGATTTCCTGTAAATAATAAATTCCTACTGATCTCAGTGGAACATCTTTAATTAAGGCTATGCGGTGTGCAGCTGTGCAGGAGGAGAGGAGTGTAATCAAGACAAACACGTTCCCAAAGTGAACATGCTAGACAAGGGCAATTTACAAGATATAAAAAACACGTTTGTGCTTTTAGGTACATAAGTTACGTCAGAGAAAAATACAAAAAAGGGGTTTGGGGTTTTTTTTAGTTTTTTTTTTTACACCATAATATTTTGACATTTCTACAAAGGAATCTAAGTCATGGCTAAAAAACAAATTACTTTAATAAATTTTAATTCTTTGCCTGGTGGCTGTAAATGTCTTTCTTTTTGGCAGATGTAAACTTGGCTGAAAAATGACTTTGGGTGGGGACGAGACGAAATAATACGAGGCAGTCAGCCAGTCAGATGGACACATAAAAAAGGACATTAAAGCAAATGAGACAGAGCGTTTAGTGCTCTACCTCATCTGTTCTAGGGTTAATGGTGCCCCTGTGTCCTCTGAATGTACCAATTTAATGGAAAAAGACACTGGTGTAATATAACCGAACATCCATATGTATCAACCATAACCTAATTGCATTTGTATGCTGAAACTCAAGAAAATTACTCAAGCAATGATGTAACTTTTCCTTCAAAAGATGAAGAGATGAAGAAATAATGAAACATGATAACTTGAAGTATGATGATGAGAATCAGTGAGAGTACTGAGAAAGACAAATATATCTGCATTTCCATGAAAACATCCCTGAGATAGGAGGGTAAGTGGTGCTTTATCTTTTTTATTATTGAATCAGGAAAGAAAAGAACTTTGGTTTAGCTAACAGAATAAGTTGTGCAAAAAAAGCACACATTTCAGGAATAAAAGCTTAATATATTCACGATCATGAATATTACTCAACAAGTTTGCATACTTTTAATTTTGCAAAACTGCAACGCATAGATTTGTTAATTTCCACAGTGATGTTGCTGACAGACACCTACCAACGTACAAATACAACTCACATATATTCTACAGTAATACAAAGTGAGTGAAAGTTTTAAGAAAGTGAATGTAATAATGACAACACTGGCAAAGACCAAATCTCAGCATTTGGTAATGGAGGGTTTGCATAAAATAAAGTGTTCATTAATATGACATTTTGTAGGAAGATGAGTGCACGAGAGGTGAGGTTGTTGGTTCTGGACAGACGCTCCATTGTGTCTGAGGTTCAGTGTGGGACGTGATGCTGTGATATCAATGTGGCCAAACCACTGAACTACATCTGGGTGACACGCAGCATCCACCAGCCTCTCTGCAAGGGGCTCCTCTTTGCCTCCCGATTATTGTTCCAGGCTATCCATACGCTTCAAGAGTTCCTGAGGCAGTCTGGGTGGCGTACCATGACGAATGGACAGAATGGAGTGATGAGTTATATTAATGGGGTGCATGAAGGGAGGGTATATTTAGATCAAAAGTCTATCCACAGTTCCTTGTTTTCCCATTCAAGTTTGTCAATGGAAAATGTTCATACACACACACACACACACACACACACTTATCTCCCCGAACCTCGAGACCCCTGTGAAGAGTTTGTAAACAGAGGACTTCCTGCTCCATCCTCCCTGGGATCCTGGTTCTCGGGCACCCAGCCCCTAGGAGGTGGTAGCTGGGGAGGATGTGCTGCCCGTTCGGACTGAGGTGAGTCAACAGGTTCTTCTTCTTCTTCGACTCGATCTGAATGCTGCTTTTGAGGTAGAGGAGCCCGTCCTTTCCTGCCTCTCAAGCTCGAACCGCCCAGACTTCTAGGACCTCTGTTATCCAGTATGTCTTCCCCAGGAGAGGGTGAGGGTGGGCGGGCGGCAGCGGCCGACTGCTGCCCTGGACCCACTGACTCCTTGATGGTGTTTAGTCTCCTCATGGAGATCAGCGATCGGGACGATGAGCGGGGCGTGATGTTCTGGAGACTATCACCTATCACGAGACAAGTCTTATATTTCTGGTATATTTAACTATTCCTATCCTGTTAAATGTAATTCATTTTGGGTTAAGAATGCAGACGAATAAATTAAATCAGTGTAAACTTACTGTTATTTCCTCTTGTAAGGGGGAAGGCAGACTCCAGATCCCCTCCAGGTTGAAGGGAGTAGTACCTCTGAGACCTGGGCACATTCTGTGCAGACTGGGAGACAGGTGAGAGAAGGTCAGACAGAAGGGTTCAAAGGGTATAAAGTCACTTAAGCCATTTGTAGAGAGGGATTAGCTTCATACAGGAAGGAAGAGAAGCAGGGCAAGCTGGAAAAGACAATTTTATCTCACCGGTTCACGGAAGCTTGCAGCACGTAGGCTGCGTCTGATGCTCGGGTGGCGGCGAATCAGAATCTCCCTGGCTCGGCTGTTGTCGGGCAGTGTGTATTTACTGGTGTAAGCCATCGTCTGGACAACATAATAGAACATTTAAATTTGAAGAATGCAAATTATTAATTGAATGTGAGGTCAAACATATTTGTGCAGTGTGGTGCTGATTTTACCCTTTGTCGGATCTTATACATGTTCTTGGACAAGATGTCATGCATTTTTTTCACATCACCCTTCAGGAACTTCCTCTTTGGTCTAGATGCTTCCTTCATCTCATCACTGATAGGAGGTGAGAGCATTGAACGGTAAATGACAAATATTGCTCTGATAAAAATGTGTACTTTCTTATCACCGTTGAGATTATATGGGTTGCAAACAGGATTTATCAGATGAAAAATGAGGGTTCACATCCTGTGGGAAGATTACTTACTAGTCCCCTATTCAAACGTTTTTTTCTGTTTGTCAAAAACTCTTGCGTGTTTGAAAAAATTCAACACTGATCCAATGGGGTGTACAATAGTAGATCTTAGTTGAGACATACTCGACTCCAACACTGCATTTAAAGCTGACAAGCCCGAGTTTCCAAGGACCAAAGCTAAATGATTGAAACTAAATGATTAAATGATTGAAAAAGTAGACATCAAGATCAAGAACCGTTCAAAGTCCAAGATTTCAAATAAGGGATAGTGATACGAATTGAATTGCACTGAAATTGGAATCAGGTGATGGTGCATAAGTCCATATACATAAGGCATGGTGGTAGTTAAAATAACTATTACTATCTTATTCACTGACCTTGAAAACCTTCACAGAGCAGCTTGAATCTCTATCTTTAATTTAATTAATGTAGAAATTATGATCATTTGACGGAAGAAATCTGCCTCAATATCCAATCATTTGTTCGGTTCAAGAGCCAAGTGTCAATGGTTTGAAGAGCTACAACTCAAGTTCTAATGAATACTTCACAGAGATTCTGCTCTTTTTGTCATGGTATGCTCTGTGCAATGCTAAAATTGTTTAAAAAGTCACTTAATCTCTGATCTTGCTGGCGTAGACTAGACGTGTAGTAGTACCCATATACGAGATCTATTGAAGATTGACAATTCCTGTCTTTGAGAATGTAATCCATATAAATCCATTTGAGAGAGCCTTTCCACATCCTTTGCACATTTCACTCTTTTTGGGAAGTTTCATATTTGTTGCAATGCTTTGTTTTCACATCTGCTGATGATATGCTGCTGATTGTATCTATTTCTAACATTAAAATCAATCTGTTTCAGTTAATGTTGCCTAAAAATTAGACTTAAAGAAATATAAATTTTAAAACTATGAGCCAAATCTGGCTCAAGATCCAAACCAAGGTGAAGACAAAGGGGCGTACTGTAGAGAAATGATGGATGGCGCCGCGCTGAGGTCTCCCATTGGTGTGTCCAGTATGTCAATGGCGTTCTGCAGCTCCAGCTTCTTATAGAGAGACACGATGCTGGACTCGGCCCTGTTGTCTCTGAGCAGGATCCGCCTCAAAACACGGTCGTTGAACTTTTTAAACCTGATCGACAGAAAAAGGAAAGCACATTATAAGAAATTTAATCTTGTAGATGCAGGACTACAGTGCATTAAAGGAAAACAAATCCTACTTGTCTTTCCAGTAATAATGACTCCATTGTCCACATAGGTCCTCAATCCCAGAAACAACATGCTCCATCATCTGGAAAAAATAAAGACACTCACTTAAGACATGAGGTTAGATCGTTGGTGCAGCTTTCTCATAAATGGGAAATGCTGGGTTTGGTCATGTCATACCTACCCTTGAGTGAATCTCATCATTGATGGTGTGCATATCTTTATTCGTCCTTCTTATGTTTATGTACTCTATTATAGGACGGATGCTGATGCCCTGGAAAATAGCAAACAAACATTACAAATTGAAGAAATAACCATAATGTGATTCTATGTAAATGAACTGTAATTCCTGAAAAATGAAATCTGTTCATCAAATCCCAGCAGGAAGGTGCTCAGTCCTACCTGTATTACAACAGTGAATATAATGAGGGCAATGGAAGCTGTGACAAACAGGTTCCTTCTGTTAATGTTGTCAGGCAAAGTGAAGACCAAAGCGAAGCAGATTGCCCCTCGCAAGCCTCCGTAGGCGAGGCCAAACTGATCCTTGAAGTTGAACTGGATGGTACGGAATGGGTTGATGATCTGGGTCAGTACCAGAATGCCTGGCAGTACAAAAAAAAGAAAGAAAGTCCGAAAATGATGTCAGAATAAGGACATTTGGTTTCAAAAGTTCCCTCCAGTCTTTCAATTCTTACCCAGTCCTCTCCAGATGAAGGCAAACAGCAGCGTAAACATGATGTAAGCCCAGTTCCACTCATGATCGCTTGTTACCGTAACAACACCCAAGAAGAAGAAGATGAGAGTTTCTGAGATGGAGGCCAACACCTTGACGACGTGACGAACGGTGGTGCAGGAGCGCTGGGATACATTTTCCTCCACGTAGTACTTCATGGTGATGGCACACACAATAATGCTGTGGGGAGATGTCAAAGAGGTCAGCACTACAGCACCATCTGTACCAGTTATAGTCATTATCCTTTTATGAATTCTTTCCCTTGCAACTGGCATCTCACTCTATAACAGGAGGTTGGCAAACAGCCACTCACATCATGAAGAGGGAAATACAGCTGTTGCAGTGAGGTGATATCAGTTCTTGACATTTCTATACAAACCAATATGATAATTTTTGGAGTGCAAATGATTAATCTTTGGTGCTGCTGTGGTGTTAGCAGCACTGGGAAAAATTATAGGTGGGTAGGTAGGTAGGTAGATAGATAGATAGACAGACAGACAGACAGACAGACAGATAGACAGATAGATAGATAGATAGATAGATAGATGGATAGATAGATAGATAGATAGATAGATAGATAGATAGATAGATAGATAGATAGATAGATACTTTATTAATCCCAAAGGAAATTCAACTCCAACTGCATACCCCTAGCTGGAGTAGGGTTGCCTTTGCAACATTTCCTTAAACATCATTAAAGGTGACATGGTTGTCATGGGATACAGGACTGACTGCAGGAGTTAATGTCAGATCAGGCACCATTATGAAAAAATCCTATATGGAGTTGTGTGTGAAAACACAAATCAGTCCAATGACTTTTACCACACCACTGAAATTGGTGAACAAGCAAAGGACTATCACTTTAAACTAATTGGTCCATCTCGTGGATCAGTCCCTGTCCATCTATCCATCTGTCAATGGCCTAAATCTGACATTTCCACTCACGCCATGACGCTGGATATGGCAAACAGCTCAGCCACCAGGTACGCCAGGTAACTGTACATGAAGACAAAGAGGGGCTCAATCTGACGGACGTTGTGGGTAAAGCGGGTGGTAAAGGCCGCCGTGAAGCCAAAGAGGAAGCCAAACAGGAGACCTCCCGCTCCGACCACGAAGAACCTGGCCACGCCCAGAAACACATCAACGGAATTCACACTGGGCATGTCAGCCACAAAGGTAAACATGTTGTAGAGCACCTGGAGAGAGGCGGGAGGAGAAAATGAGTGACAAAAGTAGTTCACACGCAATTGTGAACCTGTTCTCTTGACTCTTGGAGCAGGTTTGACCAGTCAAACAATGTCAGTCATCTGAATTACAGTGATTGTGTCTCTGTGTAGAAGAGCAAGAGTAAGAGTAAACTTTTCACGTTGGGTGGACAGATATTTTCAAACTTGTATTGTGGCTCCCGCTTGGCAACACTTCTATAACTTTATGTGACACTGGAGGAAGGGATGCCGGTGGAGGATATTTTGGCCAACCTGTGGGAAGTGAAACTTGCTTCTCAAGTGAAACTTGATATTTTGCCACCTCCTTTCAACAGCAGAGAACCAGACAAACTAGACTGAGAGACCTTCACAGTCCTCTGATAGAGTTTTTCATGTCACCACTGGCAATGGAACTCTCCCAAACAAATAAACAGGAAGTTATTATTGTTGAGATCAATTTAAGGGGGGGTCATGTGATTCACTGATGTTGTGTTTTTTCAGGTCAACAGAAGTAAGAAATGTTTGGAGAATTCCTTGTTGCTACTATCATATGAAATAACTTTGAGTCAATTGAGATGCTCTTTGTTTGTCCCTTCTATGTGAACTTAAACTCAGGACCTCTAATTACACGTAACTGGAAAGAAGGTTTGCTCACATTAGTTACATGTGCTGTGTTACTAAAATGGTTTTGGCATGCGTTCACGTGTACTCACCACAGTGACAGCATCATTAAACAGCCCCTCTCCAAATATCACTATGTATGTCTGTTCATTGACGCCGATGTCCTCAAACACATTCAGCACGGCCACTGGGTCCACGGCTGATATGATGGAGGCAAACAGCAAGTTCTCCTGGAGAAGAGAGAGAGAATTATTAAATGAAAGAGATGCTTTCACATACACATCCGTGCATTGTGGTTTATTAAGCCAAACCCTGCACCAACATCAGTATGAACTTGCATGCAACCATACTCAGATGCACGGATGCTGACTGACCTGCAGGTTGATATCTTGAAGTCCAAACACCTCAATCTGGCAGATGGCAAAGAGAGACAGCCCAATGCCAATACTGTTCCACAGAGTTCCCACCACAGCGTACCACAGCACCGTGCCGATGTTCTCAAAAAATGGCCGAGTGGGCATGAAGTAGCCGTTCTCCAGGACTATGGGTGGGAGCATGTAGAGAAAGAAAACGTCGGAGCTCAGGACAGCGGGAGGCTCCTCTTTGACGGAGTGCATGATGGCACCAACAATGAGGCCGATGACAATCAGCAGGCAGGATTCCGGGATCCAGATGGTGATTTTGTGGTAAATATGGAATCCTTCAGAGGAGACAAGACAAGAGAAGTTGGATGAATTGAATTACAATTTTCCAATGCCCACCTCATTGACTCACATACACACAAATACACACACACACACACACACACACTTACCATCCAGACACATTTAAACATACCAATTTTGGCAAAGGAGGCCAGCAGTACCCACAATGTGAACTCAAAGGGGACCTGGATCCGAGGGTAATCCATAGTAAACACGGGAAGGTTGGTGGTTGGCTGATTTGGGAAGGCCTGGGGTACATTTTGGAAAGGTTTGACAGTTGGTTTAGCTGATGGTGAAGCATCTGATTGCTGAATCTCGCACTTCCCTCCAATGCAGCAGAGCAAGAGGAGCAGAAATACATCTTTATACATCCTGCCTTCAAACAAAGCCAAGCCCCTTGTGTCCAGTGATCCTCACAGATGTCAGGTATTGACGATCAAAAATAGAAAATATGTGGCCCAAAACATTGAAAAAAAAAAATCTGTATTCGCTGTCAGCTGAGTGTAGTAGTTGTTACACTGAAATAAAAAAAGAGGCCTAATCTTATGCTGGCCAAGACAGCATATATCCAAAGTTTGTATCCAATATTGTTAGAATAAAGAAAAGTAAAAAAGAGCTTCTTCTAAGCAGTCATCTTGACGCAGTCTTCAAAGGTTCAGCATAGTTCTGGTCTTGACTGTTGCTAAACCTGCTTGTCACATCACCTTGCCTGGCTTACTGGGAGGAGCCTGGTAGGATTTTGCGTTCCTAGCTTTCAAACAAAGAAAAGGAAAAGTGCACAAAATACAAATGTAAACCGTTAAGTACGTGGATATTTTTTGTTTTTATTGCGTTCCTTCATTCAGGCTGTTTATTTAAGCAGGGTATGGTGAAGCTGGAAGCTGGAATCATTATTAAGTCATGCAATTACAGAGAGCTCTCGCATGAGGGCAGCAGAGATCTATTTTCACTCTTGATGCGATAGAAATGGGTGGTGAGGGTACTAAGATCATACTATCAATTTTGAAGAAGTAGTAGTAGTAATAGTGTGCAAACTAGTAGCAATAGTTAGCGAACCTATTATAGTGGTGGTTGCATTCAGTTGCATTTAAAGACACTAAAACGCCCACACATGCCTTTATTTCGTCATGTGTGGCTTACAATGCTTATTTTATCTGCCTCATAATTAAATTGAGTTGAATTGTGTATTGTGTACCCAATTTACAATATTTATGATTAAAAAAAAAGTAGCCGAAATGGCTATTTTGACAAAGTATGCTAGAAAATATTATTATGATAATAATTATATATAAAAATTATTATTATTATTATTGTTGTAGTTATTATTATTATTATTATTATTATTATTATATAGTTTTTTCTTTTTGTGTGTGTTTTTTAAATTAAAAGTATATGAGACGACAACGAGTGACAGCGTACGTGTTTACGTAACGTGAAGACGTCAAGTGCGTGTCGGGTAAATGGGCGTGGCCTGCAGTGAACGCTGAGGCTGAAGCAGGAACAACACTCATAGCTGCAACACTCCGTTTCCCTCTAAAAACGGATATATATTCGCAACGGAACTGGTAATTAATTGCAATTTCCTGTACATTTTAACTAACGAAGTAAGTCAGATAAAGACAGCTTCATTTACAGAGTAATAATGAGCTTCGTTCGTGCTTACAGGTCGCTATACCAAACTTGGAACCGCAGACATTAGTTTGTTTATGTTTGTATGAAATTTATACTAAGAAGGGAGACAATTTAGATCTCCTAAATACAATTTAATTAACCCGACGAACGACTTAGTCAGGTGTGATATGATGATGAGTGTGAATTCTATAAATAAGATACTTTACATATAATATGAACAACATGAAAGATAACATTGATTCTTGTACTTGTCAAATAATCGTGGCGCTAGAATTATGTGACATTGTGTGTGTGTGTGTGTGTGTGTGTGTGTGTGTTTGTGTGTAAAACATTTTGTGAGGGTTGTTCAGGGTTGGGGTGATGCTGCTACACACACACACTTAATTGAATTGGAGGAATTACACTGTAACATGTGCATGCTGTGTGCACAATATTCGGATTGCCTGCTGACTGTGTGTGTGTGTGTCTGTGTGCGTGTCTTTGAACTTGTCCGTACAGTTCACTGCAGTCTTTCTGATGGACATCTACGGTTTTAAGTTTCGCTGTGCATGACTCAAGGTCAGATGGACCCACACATTGACACAAAGAGCTGATGAGGCCTTTTTAAGAGGCAGAGTGTGACCTGCTTAAAAATTAGACTTCTGTGTGTGTGTGTTTGTGCGTGTGTGTTTTGACTCATATTCTCCCACTCAGATCAGGATTTGGCTGAGCAGAAGCCTGTTGATTCATCCTTCTCTTTTTCTCTCTCTCTATCTCATATCACACACACACAATGGCAACAATTTGCTTTTGTCTTTTCATTTGTGTTTTTAAATAGACAGAGGAAGAGGCGTGTACAGAATGAAGGACATTTAGTCTGTGGGCTTGTGATGACCAATTGACCCTATTCAAATAACCCACTCGTCAGATCATATTTATTCAAAAACAGGCAACATAACATAAAGTTAGCCAAAAACAAGATTTCAGCCAGGTTTTAACATGCATGCTTTCCATACTCTCATGACTGTGCGCTCTGGATTCTGATTAGTCATTGATACAACCTAAGTCTTTGCGACCCTAACCACATCACCCTTACTGTAAAAATGCACTAATTTTTTGGCTTGCGGGTCAGAAGAGTTCCTTTAGATTCTCCCAACATGGGAGATTTTTTGCGAGTGTCTGAAGATGATAGTTGGGCTGTACTTGCTGAGAAGGCTGCTGTCACGTTCAGCATTATTAAAAGGAAACTGAATCTCTGTAAGATCAGCAGGTTTGAACCATCGGAATACTGGGTTTAAAAGAAAACCTGACAGTGTGTTTGATTTTCTTTTATCCTGTTTGCAGGTACATAGTAAATGAATGTGATGAAAATAAATAGAAATGAAACCAAAAACACACAAGATACACACCTTGTACTGTAGTCTTTATTATTAATGAAGGTGTTTGGTTTAAAACATATAGATTCATGCACTTGTCTGCTGACTCCTTCATGTAAAAGGATTCATTAATTATTCATAACCTAAAGGTAAATGGAGAAGCATCCAAAAGGAAAGTGAAAGGTGTGAGCGTGGGCGTCTGTGTGTTTGTACAGATTTTGCTGCTGAGGAGGCAGCCATGCTCCAGAGGACCAGCTGGAGCATGGATGAAAATGTGATTTGTCTCCCTGTGGTTACCATCAGCATCCACTGTAAAAAAAAAAAAAAAAAGAAAGAAATATCTGTTGTCAAAAATTCTAATCTAAAAGCCAGCATTAGATCACGTTTCTCTGTATCAAGCAGGCCAGGATTGCCTATATGCTAATATCCAGGCTTTGGACAGAGGAAGAGCAGCTTTGGTTACATCACTGGGAGAGGTGAAGCTTTATTAGCAGTGTCGCAGATCCAGCAGAGGAAGAGTTAAAGGGTGCGCTCAGGAGGCAGTGAGCTGTCAGAGAGAGAGAGAGAGGAAGGAAAGACAGAGAGATGCAAAGCAGGAGGAAGAGGAGAGGGTGAGGGCTCAGCAGCTGCAGTGCTCCTTGCCTCGTGACGCCGTCTGCAGCGTGAGTTTGTTTACATCCATCGCCGGCAGACCGGGTGAAGCAGACGTCCTCGGGTATGTGTGTAAACTCTGGCTGCCATCTGTTTAGCAAGCCATTCGACGGTCATCGTACTGACTCGAGTCGCTGATGTAATGTGAACACACTTGAATACAGATTTGTACAGTGATGGAGATCTGCACTGGAGGGAAATGCACAATCATGCTGCTACTAGGTTATCATCTAGAAATCTTTGCTGCGCTGCTGCACTGTAGGTGCATCTGCAAGAGCAGGCAGAAAAGGTGTAGTGTACTTACTGCTGTAACTATTTCAGGTCTGACTGGTGGGACACTGTTTACCGTGGTTTATTGTCATTGGAATCTAGACGGCAGCAGTTGACGCCTCCTGTGTACATTAGCTGCATTCATTTGAGCACAGTGATTATAAGTCACAAGTTATATAGGCACTCTGTGAGTCATACAGGATGGAAAACTAGGCCAGCACGCAGTGTTTTCATATACTTACGAGCGTGATTGTTCAGCACCCAACCTATTCACCTGATTTGTCCTCTTGAGACTCTCGCCTCTTCCCACACTTTACAAAGGTTTTAGCTTGAAGCATTTTCAAGGAAAATTTCTCCACCAAAGTTGGCCAAAGTCTTTTAAGTGCAATATATATTGGAGTTATCAATCTTGTTTGGTAAGTTAACAATCTGCTAACAATACTTAACTACTTATGTCTCAGTCCAGGTCTAGTTGGCAGTTCTAGCACTGCAGGAACTGAATGCGTTGTTGTGACTCACCTTATTAATTTGGATCAGAGGATGGTTTACAGTGGGTAATGCTCATGTAAACAAAGGCTGGGAAATTCAGCTGGACTGCCGGGGCACTATTAGGGGGGGGAGGGAATGTATTCAGTTACGAATTGGGATTCTTGAGACAAAAGGTTCACAAATTGTTGCAATTATCAGTTCTTGCAATTATGCAGCAACAAAACAACTTAAACGATGGTACAGATGGCGAGGTCCTCTGAACCGGGTGCTGGTGGTCCCATCTCCCCAGATGTCTCCTGACATTGTCGTACTACTTACAGGACAGTGTGGGCATGCTGATGATGCCAGAATACGATGAAATGCTTGTCACCTTGTCATTTGTGGACTGTCTTCTGGGAGTTACATCTAATAATGAGTCTAATTAAATGTTCTGTACCTTCGGTGGTTGAGAGCCACTCCCATAGATAATTTGCTTGCATACTTTCACCTCGCACACAAGCAAATCTTCTTTGGCAGAGAATATCTGCGCCTGGTTATGCCAAGTCTAGTCTCTGGCATCTAAATAGCCATGACCCACGTTAAAGCTCACTTGGCTCTTAAAGGGAACGGCAGCTGATGCTCTAATTGGTTCAATTCATGTTTTTCCCAAAACACGCCCAATTAGGAGCCTAAATGCTACCCCATTTGGGGTGCCCCAGATTGTGCACCATAGATGGCTTAAATAGGGCCCTAAATGTATTTTCTCAATAAAATAACTTTTTGTCACCATTTGTCACCCATTGCCTTTCACTGCAATATACCAACTGTAAACCACCAAAATAAAAATTACATGTCTTCTTGCCCTTCACCCATTTAAGGTGAAGTTTAAGTGCAAGTTGGCCTAACATGTGTGACACACTTTAGTCTAAATATGGAATCCCCTTGTATCGTTATTCTGTAAGAGTGGTGCTTTGTACCTGTTCCTGTTTGTAGTTAGTACTGTATTTAACTCAGGTTTCAGATGTTTTACTTTGGTATTGTTTTCTTTTGCTGTAAGAATGTCCTTCCTTGTAACCTTGAGGAATATAATCCTTTGATTGTTGCTTAACAGTCCCAAACACTTTTTTAGTTTGTTAGGTTTATTTAGTTTACTTTAATATTTTAAAAGTACAGGATTTTATTGACCCGCAGAGGCCTTGTCCAGACATCAATAGTGTTGTTCTTTGTTCATAGAAATTACAAAAAGAGTTACACAGACACTTTTCAGACTCTCTGTCTTGTTCTACCTGATGAAATTTGTTGAGATGGTAATATTTCTATCCCGTAAAACATTTCAATCATTCTTTGATTGATATTTGCAGGTGTGTAAGTGTAGGCCAGCCTTTTACATGTGACGTCTGATTATGAAGCAGAGCAGAAACGTTTCTGTCCTGGCAAACTGTCAACATGGTACAGATGGTTGGATATTAGATCAGTGGCTCCTCAGGCAAACCATGAACAGTGCTGCTCAGAATAAACAAGAGACATACAGGCCAGGGAAACAGCCATTCGAGAGTTAGTCTGCTTCCATTCTCCAAAACACCAGCTCTAAACTACTCGATTGAGCTGACATTTTCACAAAATCAGGGAGGAGGTTCCAGAATGTTTTATCCTTTTTCTTTTTCTGGGTTATGGAGAAGGATGACCAACTTATGTGCAGAAGGGTGAGGAAAAAGTGTTTTTTGTTACTGGTTTATTTTGGTTTTATCATTTTTAGTATTCACAGTAGCCATGAAAAATGTGGGAATTGGAAAATGTATAATGGAAACATTCAAAGTAGGAAATGGCCTCCGGTTACCTCACTCAGCTCTGCTAACAGTTCTGCTCATGCTGACATGATACATTTTTGACTGAATGGTCTTAGTAGAACATGACATCATCGTAAAATTGGATACAGTCATTAAGCCTGCAGCGCGTTTATTTCTAATCCTCACATTGTAAGAAGACAAAAGAAAACCTTATAACATTAAATCACTTATGTGTGAACCAAAACAACAATGGAAACACAGATTGTGACATGTGCGGCTATGTTTTTAATGAGACTTGTTGGTTGTATTGGTCGGAATCACACTTTGTTTTGGATGCCTTATTGTGATGATTCCTTGGCTGCTGCCCACATCTCCTTATACCGGATGATGTCATTCTCCCAGGGACAAACAATCTGCCTTTGCAAACAAACCTATTTTTTTCATCTACCAAAACGAGAACTGATCCTGCATGGTTTGAATTTATTTGTGTTGAATTATATTTGCAGCACGATGAGCCTCGATTACATCAGTAGAGGGGATGGAAGAAATCTTTGCGGTCAATTTGCATCAGAGTGAAAAAGTCTTTCATTACAGACATTTTTTGACCTTTTTTTTGAGCCCAGAATGAACTCACGAGCGAGCGCAGGGTTAGCAGAATACACTCTCAAAAAAATGTGCCTTAGGGAATTTACACTGTAAGACTTTCGTTCTTTGTCCAGTAGGTCTACATTTATTCCCTCTGCTATGTTTGGTAGAAATGGTGCGTGCAGTTCTTTCTTTTCGGTCATGTGGAGAGATTTGAAACTCGTCTCTTCTATCCCAGTTCTGCTTTTGGTCAAACCAATCTGGTTCCTGTTCCATAATATGTTGTCCACTCCAGCCTTTTGTCTTAAAGCTCCACTATCGTTCTAGTGTATGTGAGAAAATGCTTAAACAAGAGAAGCTGTGGCAGGCTGCACGTGTATTCGCTCTGCTGAAAGTTTCCTGTGATGCTTTTAAGAGTTTCCTGAAATTGCAGAGGCAGCTCTGCAAACTTACAGATCTCACACAGTCACACACAAAACCCCACACCAAGCAAGGTTTCCGCTCTTCTTCGAGGCTTATGTACTGTGTTTTTCATCAATGTCATTGGCTGTCTGCTGGGTTTCATTTCATGTCAATAAGCTGTGGAGTATGAGGTGCCAAATATTTTGTGATGTTACGTGATATATGAAATAAGAATACTTTGCAAGATTTATTTGATGCTAAAACAGCACAGTAAATTCATCGGATGGGTAGATTCAGTCAATTTCTGCAAATGTTTAAGGTTATTTTTTGTCAGCCAATAACTTCACTGAAATCGTTTATGTAGTCTTACAGCCTTCCTCAAGATGGGTATTGTCAATTTTAAGTCATGAAAGTACAGTGCAGTTTTGTTATGAAATGTCATGGAAAGGTCTAGAGAAATGTAAAAGCACATACCATCTATTCACACACTGCAATAATAATTTGAAAATTGGCTGGCCTTTTAAGAAGAGTAACATTTTGTGTGTGTGTGTGTGTTTGTTTTTGGAGGTTGTGGGCAATGCTCATTTTCATGTGAAGAGGCTACAGCTGCTCCATCTGTCTAAAATTAATCATGCTTTATTTTAGCCCAGATGCTTCACATGTGCATACAATTTATTTATTTATTACTGTCTTTCGCTTCTTTTTTTTGTTCCTCCTGTTCCTCCATTTCTAGAAGGTTAGGCCATAACACATTATAGAATAAGTCTTAACACGTTGGCCAAGACACATTGACATTTTGTTTATATAACAAGAACATTTTATTGCCGATATTCAATAATCAATGTTTGTTGAGGAGCAGTGTAATAAATTTTATATTGTATGGTGTTAACTGTCCCGACATTACATTTCTTCTTCATCCAATCTGTCCTTTTAGAAAGATTATTACAAAATCTTACTGGAAATTTCCACCACCACACATTATACTGAATGCTATCTGTCGACGAGCATAAAGCAGTGGAACACTGTCAAATATTAATAATTAATTTTTCTGCCTTTTCAGATTGTAAAGGGGGACCTGGTCTACCCCAGACTGCTGCTTTTCTGTTTGGACATTTAACATCATATCAACTGTTCTCCTCTTCCCCTTCGTCTCGGAACACGCTGTAAGCATGTAAAAATTATCGGAAAAATGTTTTCTGTTTTTAAATGGTTTCATTTCTCATTTACTTGAAATGTCTTTGCTTGTGAAGTGAACACTGATACCGAAAACACAAAACAATGAGAAATAGGGTGGCAGAGACAGTGGACATCAATCATCAGTAGTTACATGTTTTTCTTACATTTTTGAGTATCTGATGGCATATTGAATATTGTAGAAGCCCTTAAAAGGCTGCATACTTTAGCCCAATGTGCAAAGCTTGGATTTTAAATGAAGCAGCCACACAGAATGGATGAATAGATGCTGCACAAATATTGATTTCTCTGAAAAATAAAATCCCATCTGTGTGAAGTTAAGTTGATAAAAGTCTATTTTTAAGGGCCAACAATAGTAGTAGAAACACAGGGCATGTTTTCAACACATCTATGTTATTAAAGCAGTAGGTCCTGAAAAAACACACATCTCAGCTGCCAAGCATGAAACCCACATGGGAGTTGAATGGGTTGCTGAATCACTTAAAGATAGACCAGCAGTTTCAGGATCAGAATCGTATGTAGTGATCCAATTCATCCAACAAAATTCTGTGTTATTTTAGACTACATGGTTCCTTTGACGAGCTGTGAATTCTCTTTGATATTAGTCGAACCAAACCAGAAGGAGAGCTGTAATTTGTTGCTATAACTACACCATGCATAACCAGTGCTGACTTAGAAACACCTGTGACATATCTGTCTTTCGTCGTTGTCACCAGGTAAGACGCTTGACGCATCTCATAAATAAATGTCTGTGATCTTTATCTGTCTTTGTGTGACAAGCTTTTACAGAAGACTTTAATTTAGTCTGTTTATGTCTACTCTGTGCTGAGGAAAGACATAAACAGACACACACATTCACACACAAAAATGTGTGGTTTGATGTCTTGTCACTGGTGTGTGAGAGTCCTCTTGGCTAAGAGGAAGCTGTAAACGGGGGTTTCTCCTTGTATGGTCAACCAAACACTCTCCTTTCTCTCAGTGACTGTTTGAGTCTGTTTTTCTGTCGGTCTTTTGAGGTGCTGTAAGAAGGCACTGAAAATTAAAATGAGCGCAGTCTCATCACTGTAGGGCCTTGAGGCAAACAAACCAATGAATCGGTGCTAACTTAACTGTTGTTATCTGATTTGGACAATATCTGGCAGGCGGATAGTGGTTAGGGTCAGGACTTCTGCTATCAACTGTTTTTTTTCTATTCAGCATGATGGTGATGCTATAATAAGCACTATGACAGTTAACATTTAGTTTGCTATAACCTTCTAACCATGAGTCATAGAATCAAAATGTCTTTTAGCCCTGGGTCTTTTTGCACACATTCATATAGACCATACACATTGGCAGACACTAGATTTTCCATAATTTGATTTTTCCCAAAATAGTTTTTCCTCTTCCATTTTTAGCTCAGTTGCACAAAAATGTTCACGTACAATATCTAGACCGCACCAAAAAAATCTTTGACTGTTCACTGGACGTGGCTCATTACAGGAAGTGAAGCAGTTCATCTGTTGTTAGTAGGTTATATATAAAAAGGCAATATCAGTCGATCTGATGATGATGCTATAATAAAAAAAAAACTATTTTTTGTTCATTAACTTCTGGACCTGACGTTGTAGGATCAAAATTATTGCATTGATCCACGTAGGCCGTGATCACAAATCTCATTACTAGGTTGTAGCATCTCTTTTTCTGCGTTCCTGCTTGCTGTCTGTAATGGATGTGTGGGCCTGGTTTTCCCTCTAATAAACAAAAGTCCCCTTTATGAATCCGGGATTACGGTTTTATGTGTCAGGAGCTTTGGTCCAGATTAGCCCTGGTCAATGCATGTATGTTTGAGGTCGTGCACGTGTATCCCAAAACATGTGACTCACAAATCTACACACACAGACCTGCCAGGCTAAATTTAGAGCTCCCTTATATGGTGACTTTTGCCCTTGAGTGAATTTTCCATGCTGGCATGGATTTGAAAAAGACTTGGCCTTTCTAATATTTGTGCCCGCATCAAGATACTTGAATACCAGGCATGTCAAATTACTTAACTGACTGCATGTGTGAATTCATATTTTGACCGTTTTGAATCAGGTGCAGCCTTTATCATTACATTACCGATGTTCTCTCACTATAGAAGAAAAATAAAGCTTCGGTGAGATTTATCTGTGATTATATACTGTAGAGCCTTTCTAGTCAGGTCATTTTACACAAAGAATATATTAAGACAGATTAGAATTCCAGTGGCACATATAAAGCATGTGTAGATAGGGGATGGCCAGCAGTTCTGCACAAAAGGTCATGAAAAGTTGGAAGCCATCTCTGAATTCGTCTGCCTGACTGTCAAACAGTTGTGTTTTTGGCTTCAAGAAGTGGAAAATGTGACTCCAGTTGGCTGAGAGACTGGAAATTTCCTTCTTAGTTTGGGGAAAAAAGACCAGAGGCATATTTTGTCTTCTAATTTGATTGTAAATATTAATGTTTGCTAATATACGTTTTGAAATAGACTGCAACTGTAGGCTAAAATCTGAGTCTCAGCATTGTTAGACGTGTGTGCGTGTGTGTTCATGTTTCATTCTGCAGTTCATAAATCTGTAGGAAGACAGTAGTGGAGCCATACGCACTGCCAGCATCTTTTATCTGCTGATACTCACAGAAGTGACTGCTAACTCGACAACACACACACACTCAAACACACGCATGCATGGCTGTACAGACGTGTATATGGACATAAAAAAATAAAAATAAAAAAAAAGAATGTGGACAAATTGCATCAGACTGACTTGCTTCATACCGCTCGCAAATCAAGGGCCTTTTTACTTGATTGAACAGACCTAGGGAAGTTTGTACGTGTGTGTGTGTCTGTCAGTCAGTCACCCTTTCTCTGTGTTTCTTGTCTTTGCGTCCGATCTCGGTTTCATGTGAATGTTTTAAAATACAGTCTCTTTCTGTTCCTACATCACATTTTCATCTTGTGACTGATCTCTAATGGTAGTGGAGAACAACAGTAGCAGGTTGGCAAAAAGCCACTCCCAGAATTCCATGCAAAATGCATCTGTTGCAGTGAGGTGATGTCACTTGTTGACATCCCCATACAAATTGACACGATAATGTTAAGTGTGTGCATCTCAATCTTTAAACGATAATGTTAGGTGTGTGCATCTTAATCTTTAATCATACAGAGATACACGTCTTTCTTAACATACCTTGATGCCTTCATTGTAATGATGGCTTCCTTTCTTTACCGTGGAGACAAGCCTTGTGCATCCACTGTTTTCTCCCTTTTATATTTTACTGTATTGTATTATTTATTTATCTTACACTGCTTATTCCCACCTTAGGGAAGGATTTGTTGATGACATCCTTTTAATCTGTAGCCAAAATTTATTCTGTGGCCCAGGTCTCATGGTAATTTAAGGCCAATTGTGCCTTTCACCAACTAACCAACTGTGGCAAATTCCCTTTAAAACAGGCTCCTCAATCCTACAGTATGGAGCCATAATTCACCAAATATCTAAAATAGGAAATACCCAATTCTGTTTACCGTTCTCTACGTTAGTTAGGACAAAAGTGAGGGATGTTCCAACTCAATTTGCAAGACCAAGATAGGCTAATCAAGGCATGTTATGGGATTAATAACATAAACCCCAGTCCATAGAGTCACTAATGATTTTGTAATTAGCCTATCTGTATTGAACAACATAGCACTACAGAGCCAAGTGATTCCTGGCAATGGAACATCAAATGGACTTTGCAATCTTACACAGGGGAATGCAAAGTAAAATCAAATACACATGTAAATCAGCGGGATTTTTCTTCCACCCAGAACTGACTGGAGGTTGTGCTCCACACGTTTGTAGTGAAAGATATAGGGCACATAAATCTCAGCCGGACCAAGTGGGACACATCAGCCTCTTCTCGGAGATCAGAGCGGGACCACATATCTGGAATTAGGCTACCACTATTAACCCAGAAACACAATGAAACCAGATCACTCAAGGGGTAGTTTTCTGTATAAGACCCAACATAATATTTGTCCCTTAGTTTTCAAAGGTATGGTAACTTGCTAACCGTGACCGTAACAAACCTGAAATATAGAAACACGTGTTCTGCAATCTTCGTATTCCCGAACTAGACCATGGTGCTTATCCATTTCAACCATGCACTGTCCCTTGCGTTTGCAGCTTTACCGCAAATAGGTTAATTGCTCTTTGGCAAAGTGGGACATAGACAAGGGAAGAGAGAGACGGAGACATAGGGAAAAGGACTCCCACAAGATTTAGATGGAGTTACAGGGGAGAGAGGATCATAGTAAAAAGAGAGTCGACAGACAGTTGAGGGTGGAAGAGGAGGAAATACAAGTGGAAAGTAAGGCAGTAAGGCAATCTATGTTGTAGTTGAACCGCAGCGAGAAGGTGAGGAAGATAAATTTAAGGACGAAGGGAGGAAAGAACTGAGAAGAATACACTGGCAAGACAAAGAACTTAAGGAGAGAAACCGAGGAGAATGAGGAGTGGAGGGTTGTTAATTCAGTAGTAAATTCAAGTTAGACAGGCCCTGTGTCCTTTCCATGTGTCCTTGAGTCACATAGTTCACAGTTTTATTCATTTGTTGCCTAGAATGGAAATGAGTAGAGGAAGGAGATAAGGAGGAGGAAGATGGAGAATCGATGAGAAAACTGTGAAAAGGTTTAGTTCATATCAACTCTTCAGGGGTTT
Source organism: Brotula barbata (assembly GCA_900303265.1). Taxonomy (NCBI): domain Eukaryota; kingdom Metazoa; phylum Chordata; class Actinopteri; order Ophidiiformes; family Ophidiidae; genus Brotula; species Brotula barbata. Next base: position 48,838 of record OMNV01029204.1, on the reverse strand, counting down.
AATACCCGGCTTTACTAAGGAGAAATTGGCGAAGACTTGTATATTATGTCTGACATACAAAGAGGAACATAACATCCCTTATTATCTTCATCTTAACATTAATGACTGCTGACTTAAGAACAACAAAGTTACAACAAAACAATGGATCTTGAAATGGATCTCTTCTGGGCACTCTGTCACCTTCCATTCAGAGAGAAGACCTGCCTTCCACAGAAACCGTGGATCGACTCAGAAAAAGGGGCACATCACATGGGAGTGTGTGACTGCGTGTGCGAGGGTGTGTGTTCGGGCCTCCTGCTGGCACCCTCTCTTTCCAGACAGGCATGGCGGGGGGCAGAGAACGCGGCTCTCGACTGCCCAGGCCGTGGTCAGTGTACCGGGCCAACACGTTCGACTTGTCCGATGAGATGATCGGCCTGGCGCTCGCAGGTGAGGGAACGACTCTCTGTAGAACATTCTGGGTGTTCATTTGATTGAATTGGTAGAAACAAGGTTGACTGTAATGATTTGGGGCAAGATCACATTCGAACTAGGTCACTGATGGAACACAATCCATTGCCCCCAAAAACTACTCTGCTTGACATTATAACTTTGATTCAATACAAATGTGTTCATTGTTGCATCAGACATACATTACATCTGACTCCTGAAAGTGTGTATTTTTTGCATATCGGTTCCCCTATTGTGCAATGTTGCTACTACACGATAACATGAAGTAGCTGAGAGAATGTTGCAGGGAAGTACATGTGGGTTGCTGTAAGGAAAAATAGATCCTAAAGAAAATTGATTTTTTAAGGTTGCAGTGAGAGCAGGACATGTTTTTTGGGGCGAATCCAGAAATTAGTTTTAGCTTTTATTGTTGCTTGCATAATTTCTACATTTGCACTGTAGAGGAAATTGCTCAGGGATCCACAAGGTTCAGGGCCAACAGACCTGGTAAGCGAATGCTGTATAATTAAAAAATGTTCTAACACGCATAAAAATAATATCAGAGAAATGATTCTGATTTAATTTCCCTGAAAATCAACATTTTGTAAATTTGCCAGAATGCCAGTTGGAGTTGAAATTAAGAAATTAATTTGGGTGATTCAATTTTTTCTTCCAGGTAATAGTCAAGACCCAGATGAACCTGTACTCGAGTTCAGTGTGGGTGTGTAATACCTTCATTCCAAACATTCCAACAACATTTTTGTATTCCCAATAATAATAATCAATAATTAATAATTAATTCACAATTGCTATAATCTGCCATCAGACTTGCCATTGGTTTGAAGGATCACAGTTTTTGTTTGCTGTCAGTCTGCACAGATCTTGTGACTCCTGCACTGGATCGAAAACCCAACAGCTTTGTAGCTGTGAGCTGCACCACGCCGCCACAGGCTTTCTGGACCAAACACGCCCAGACAGAAGTCATAGAGGTGAGAGTGTACATTTCAACCATAGGAGGCAGCACAGTGCAAATTCAAGAGTATGGTCTTGACCTGCTCTGTATGAAAAGTGCCATGAGATAACCTTTGTTGTGATTTGGCGCCAGATAAAAAGTGATGAATTGAATATTAACTAGTGATGCACTTTGTCACAGGGCACCAGTAACCCCATCTTCCTCAGCAGCATTGCCTTCTTCCAGGAGTCCAACATCAACCAGCAGACGCAGGTTAAGATGGCTGTTTATGATGTCAAGGATCGCTCACAGGGCACGGTAGGATTGGAGCAGCTTCTTTTGATTCATGTACAATGGAAAGAAAGCAAATAAAGTCTAGTAGACATAAAAAATAAAGTTCACATTCAAATTACTTTTTAAAAATTTTGACTTTTGACAATCTCATCCTGCATGGTAGTCACATTAACTCACCATGATGGTCAGAGTTGTTCTTTAAGGTTCATACCAGTTTCTGGTTCGTAACAAAGATAATGGCTGAACATCAACATCAGTTAGAATAATGGTCTTTCTCTTGCTCTTTTCATTGATTCTCTCTCTCTCTAGATGTACATGTTGGGCTCAGCATTGTTCCCTGTAAAGGAGTTGTTACAGGACAAGGACCACAGGTTACAGTTGGAGCTGAGGTATGAAATGTACAAACACTGAAATAAAATTTATTGTGTGGAAGTGATGGTGGTTTACACTCGTGCTGTAAAACTCAAACAGGAGTCAATTAATGTGTCAGCCACGGGTGCTTAAGTTGTGGAACTCGTATACAATGGAAATGTATAATATAAAGTGCATATAATGACAGGAAATAGTCATCAGGAAAAACCGTTGAAATTCTTCTTTGGTCACTGAGCCCGTTCTGCACTTTCTTCTTCCCGCTTTATAATTTTTGTTTTTAGGAAAAAACTAATACGGAGTATAATAGTATATTTAGATTTCAAATGTGTACCCAGTATATTCCATAAATTTAATTTTGTTTTACCGAATAGATCAGCAGAAAACCAGAGAGTGGGCAACATCACTGTGGCTGCTTGGCAGATGGAAGAGAGGAGAGATCAGAAGATGCATGTCGCCCGCCTACCAGACACCATGAATGGCCGGGTATGAAGCTGGGAGAGAGAGCGGTGCTCTGCAGCGTTGAGCAGGGGGTGGATGAGGAGTTTGACATTTGACATCAGAATGTATTATGTGTGTGTGAGGTCATCACATTGAAATTCTGTGTCCCGTAGACAATGTTACCTGTCGACGAGAGCCTGACGGAGTCGATGGGAGTCCGAATTAAATACGCGTCGCTATGCAAGGACACCCTGCTGCGCTCAGGTATAACCCCTCCACACACAAACATGATATTCATACCTCTATTTTCTTCTGTATGTATGCACCATAGCTACACAAGTCCAAGTATATTATTAAAAATCATAAATCCAGGAGGTTTGACTGAAATGTAATGACTAGATCAGCCTCAGCCTGTATCAGATGTAGAATCAAATGTATTCTCTCATTGCCATTCTGAAGTGATCACATGTCTGTGAGAATTTCTCACTTCTGGGAAAAGCACAGTGGCTGCAAAACAAATATGCATTCCTGATCAACAAAAATATGATGCTTGGCAGACCGGTGCAGAATTGTTGAGTGCTGACTGAGCTTTGAGTGTCTTCTGGTTGTTATTGATTTTCCGTGTTACCGTCTGAAATGTACAGCCATATCCACGAAGCGCTTACCCTATCTTCAGCAGATGATTAGATTTTGTTCATGTCGTTGTCTTTAGGTTTGCTGTATTTATATACAGCCAATGACCAGACAAAGTGTAAAACAATCCTTTTCTTCTCCGGCTCTCTCTTCTCCCTCTACCTGATCGCTGTTGCTCTTGCTTGCATGGCTCCATGTTTACTGGCACATCAAAAGACAAATCTTGTTATCCTATCTCGGAGAATTATATTGATTGTATGCAGGAAGGATCTGTTTACCCCAGTGATAGATTGCTGAACCAAAAATAACAAGCACGCAATGTTTGTGAGTGTACAATGACATTAGTCTACAGAGTAATTTTATATTGAAAAAAAAAAAAATCCCAGAAGGCAGTGTGTGCATTACAGGTGTCGATGTCCATCACCTTGTCACACTAAATGTTTTATCTGTGGCTGCAGTATTTGGAGGCACAATGTCCAGAATGTACCGCTTTCCTACGACGGATGGGAATCATCTACGGGTGCTTGAGCAGATGGCAGAGAGTGTTCTGTCGCTAAACATCCCTAGACAGTACATTAAGCTGCTGCTGGAAGAGGACGCGGCCAGGTGCAAACACACACCACATTTACCACTTTTAGCTGTCTTGTCTTGTCCACTTACGCACTTGATTTTCAGACAGCGTGTCAAATTTTCCATATATGTGATTCTCAGATTTTTACACCATAGGCTTCTTTCTCTGAAATGGCTCACTTTGTTGTCCCTTTGTGCTTTTGCATTTGTCTCTGTCTTTCTCTCTCCAGAGTGTGTGAGCTGGAGGAGCTGGGAGAGTTGTCCCCCTGCTGGGAGAATTTGCGTCGACAGATTGTTTCCCAATACCAGTCAATAATACTTTCATACCAGGAAACAATTTCTGACCTCAGTGACTACAGAGGTTAGTCCTGACAAGGCAAATGTTGGTGGATTTTGGCTCTTTTGTGAACTCTGATGACCCCTTTGGAAGCTAACCTACTGGCCCAGGGGGGTTCTAAATATGGGAATAGATGTTTTGAAATGCAATGAAATATTCCAGACAGGAAATTTGAGTTTTTTTGTGAAATTTATTAAAAACTACAGTATACACACCTTCTATTGATATTTGTCCTCTCTTTTAACGTCTGATTGTGCTTGTTGTCCATCACCATGAAGCACTTTTGGGACAATAATGAATGACAACTTCAAACAAAATGTAGTATGTGCTGATATTTTATCTGTGAATTAGATGGCGTTTTAATTACATTTAAATCTTTATTGCTCCCAAACCGGAGTGAAACCATGAGAAAAAGATAAGAACCAAACCAACAAAGGTTTCTCAAAAAAAGAATTTCTCACTACATCTCAGGTCCATCGTTCAAAGCCAGCAACCTGAAGGCAGAGAAGAAGCTAGAATTCATGCCAACCAACCTTCATATTCAGAGGATGAGGGTGCAGGATGAGCTGGGCTTTGGTGAGACTCTTCCTGCTTTGAGACACATGCACGCACAATGTCTTTTCCAGGCACATTATGTGTTTTCTAACTTTGTCACCCTCCCTTTCCAGATCAAACATATGATTTGATAACGATTGGAGCCCCGGCGGCTCACTGCCAGGGTTTTAAAAACAGCGGCCTGAGGAAACTCATCCAAAAGTTTGAGGAGACAAAGAAACAGTAAGTTTACAGGGGATGGGACAGTACTATATAGTATATATACTTGATGGGTATATGAGAAAATGAATGAGAAAATATGTTTTCCACCCTCATAAAGGCTTTGATATTCATATTTCTTGCTTCATTTGTCATCTGATTTCCGTTTTTTTCAAAGACTCTAAGCAATTATTTGTAAATTTAAGTTGAAATATCTTTAGCAGTGAAATTTTACATCTCAATTAGATAAATAATGTCATCCAAAGCACCTGAAGTCATCCACACATAAAACAAATGCATTGTTTCTCCAACTATTGCATTAATTCTGCATTTTATTTTTCTGGCTACCTTTTAATTTCCTTCTCATTATTTTTTTGATCAGCGTATTTGAGGAGGGATGGTGAGTTTTTTTTTTTTTTTGGAATGCCTTCCCTGTTTTCATTTGTCTGTACACGTGTTTGCACCTTGATTCCATGTAAATCAGGAAGAGGTTTCGTCACTTCAGAGGATGAGTGGCCTTATACATGTGATGTACTTGATTAGATGTGACATGTTGGTATTGACTGTCCTTCTTTGAATGCAACCAAAGTATGTATTGTCCTAAAACACATACACACACACACACACTCATCTGCCAAAGGACAGGGAATTTGCATAATACAGCTCATTTTTATAACTCAGTCAAACAGTAATTCCTTGCTATTAATAACAAAATATCCTGATTCTTAATAAATAATGAAAAAACTTTCATTCATTTGGGACACAATTTGTAAACATAGACAAATATTTTCCATATCCTTCCTCCAAAATGATAGCTTGTGCTTTAAAAGCACTAATACCAATTTCTCAAATACTGGCAATAAATGATCTGAATTTTAAAATGAGCTGTATAATCACCCAGCTGAGTCTCTTGTTGTCTGTGTTCTTTCATGAGTCTCTGTTTTAACACTGGTAAGGACAACATTGTGCATGCTCATGCTAAATACTTTAAGTATTGCACAAGAAAATAGGCACAACTTTTTGATTCAATGTAACAAATACAACCACAAGATGGCGTATGTTACAGTTACCGTATTTCCTGTATGTGTGTGTGTGTGTGTGTGCGTGTGTGTCTTTATAATACTATTTTAAAGTTGCAAGCTTTACACTAAGGCAAGGTTAGCACTTAATGGAAGCAGAGACTAAGAACTATATGGCCAGCATTTAAACCAAAATAGAGTAATAGAGTCAAGGAATCAGATTCGAAGAGTAAAATGTAGATGTTTTGGTTGTATGCATGTGTGTGTGTTAAAGTTAACAAATTAATGACAACACCATGTTCCCACCACTTAGTGAAGACAAATGAGAAATTGTCAATGGTTCATATTCTTCGAGGCTCATGTATCTGATTTCCTGTCCAGTCAGTGATATTGTTGATCCAAAGTCTCTCTGTGTCCTTTTGCCCTCTGCAGCAGTGCTTTGTCCAGCTCGCAGTCTATTGTCTACATACCTGATGACATCGTCCAAGCCAAAGAGATCATCGGCCACATCAACACTCTAAAGACGCAGGTGAGTTACTACGCTGAGAGGCTTTCCCGAGCTGCCAAAGATCGATCCGCCAGTGGACTGGAGAGGACCCTCACCAGTCTGGCTGATAAGGTAACCCATTTTACTCTGCTGCTATCTGACATCTATGAACATTAATAGCACGAATATGCACTGACACCTACCTTTACCCCTCGCAGACCCGTCAGTTAGTAGCAGTGTGTGACCGCAAGCTGCTGGCCTCAGCCATCCAGGCTCTGGACGCTGCGAGGCCTGAGTACATCGCCTCCAAAGCGTCTCCTTCGGCCGACTCAGAGCATGTAGTCCTTCGCAATGACCAGGACACGCTGCTGGCCAAATGGAGCGGTCGCAACAGCAGATCCTCACTGCACGCAGACTGGCATGAGGAGGAGTGGGTGAGCTAGTTATACAGCCATCCATTCCTTAAATTCACTTTTGTCAGGGTCAGGTATTGGTCAGTGTTATGGTTAATTAATTAATTATCATTGTTATGGTTAATTAATTATAATTAATTATTAATTATCTTTATTTTTCTTGTCTTATGTAGAATTTCTTATATTGTTCTAAGATTTCAAATTTAGCGAACGTCAGGTCCCATCTTAATACAAGCACCTTATGAGTGTCTCATAATTAATCCAAAGCTGTAGCCTAAGGCAGGGATTATTGGTTATGTAAAGAAGCCCAAGTTCTGTTGCTGAAAATGTATGTTTTTCTGGAGTAAATACTGGTAACACCCGATTTTCTTACTGTTCATCTCTCCAATTCTTCTGCATCTTACTGCCTTTGTATATCAGTTTCTTTGGCATTTATTAATATGACACTTTCAGGAGAAAGTGTGGCTCAATGTGGAAAAGTCTCTGGAGTGCATCATCCAACGTGTTGACAAGCTGCTTCAGAAGGAGAGGAGGCCCAGCAGTGGCAGCCAGGACAGTACCCAAAGTGACCAGCAGGGCAGCAGTAAGAAAGGTAAACATTCCCACAAGTTTTATTTTGAAAATCAATTGGAATTCATAGACGTTACAGTCGGTTTAAATATCTTAAAAACACCATGCAGGCGAACAAAACAAGCAAATCTACTGACTTTTTAATTACATTTCCTCTATTCACAACAAAAACTTGAAATCAAGCATTAATTGATGTTGAATCCATAAATATGTTTAAATAATACTGCTGTTTACGGTTGTAAAAAGTTAAAGAAAAACCACGAGCCTTTTGGATCAACCCAGAAAGTGGGCCACAGGAATCATCATCACCATCATCATCATCACCACCTTCTACACCATCATCATCCTCGCTGTCCGCCCTATCCTCTGCATGTCCTCCCAATCCTGAGCCAGAATTGTGTAGGTTTATATTTTTTCTCTTTTTCATCACCATTTTCTTTCTCATCTTTCTTTTTTCTCATCTGTATCCCCTCCCCCTTTAAGTTTAAAGTCATTTTACATCTGTTTTTCCTTCAACTTATCTCAAAATGTATCAAAGTGTTTCAAAATGGCTCATCCATGTCTGTTGTGGAAAATGTCTAAAGTGGTGTTGTGTACTATCTCTGTTGCTGTCTTGTTTTCTCTACAATCCTTAATGTAACTGACTGTTGTAGCTCACACTGAAAATTAGATGCCTAACTCTCCCAAGCTTTGCCTGTGTGAAGTGCAGCTCTGTTACTGCTTCGGGGTGAAATGCAGCCAGCGTGCCAGCCAGTCGTATCTGAATTTTGTACTAGACCGTTATCCATCAAAACAAACAGAGCCCAACCTGATGAGTCAACATTTGGACCCACCGGGTTCCAACAGAAATACCAAGCTCTAGTCTGGGTTGCTGGCTGGTTCAGCATTGGTTGGTAACATTGAGAAGACAAGCTGTCATCCTGCTCTGCAGTGTTTCTTTGTGTGTCTCTGCTGCCTTGTGGCTTATAGCACCCCTTAATCATGCATGTTGCACCTCCATCCCCTCTTTTCAGATGGGAGCCCCTGTGCTGAGGAGGCATACCCAGGTAAGTGCCTCCTCTCCACCCAGGCCTTTCCTTACCAGCTCTCGCTCTCTCTCTCTCTGTCACTCTCTCTTTCTCTCTTTCTAAGCCCAGCGCTTCCGCTTTCCCTTTCGCCTACTAATTAATCTTCCATTTCATAAATGTTCTATGTTTGTCAGCGTCTTACAATATATAATGTGTATACGCCATAATTTATTAAAGTCCGTTAAATTTGTATATATAAATCATTTCCATTGTCATTAATGGCATCACATTTTGCTTTTAGGTCAACTAGTGTTTTGACCCATGTATGCACATTTCATCAAATGTAATCTGCATTCTTGTCTATTTGTTTACATCTGTCTGTATGCACATATGTCTATGTGTGGTCCACAGGCGAGTGGAGTGAGGCGTTGTACCCTCTTCTCACCACACTGACAGAGTGCGTCGCCATGATGAGCGACAAGGCCAAAAAGTCCATGGTATTCCTCCTGATGCAGGACAGTGCCCCAACGATAGCCATGGAGCTGTCGCTGCAGTACCGCCGTGATGTAGTCTTCTGCCAGACAGTCAGTATATACACACACACACACACACACACACACACACAGATGTGGACTAAACAGTTATATAAAAGAGAAAGTTAGAAATGAAACCAGATATTAGAAAGAAGAAAAAGTAGGAGGTTGGGAGAGTGAGAGAAAGGGGATTTCTTCACACTCACATCCTCACACTCCCACTCTTCTGTAGGAGTGTGAGGATGATACTGTTTGGCACAAACCCATAGAGACGTCTCAGTTCTTTAAGCCAAGGATAAAAGATGATGTAGTCGAATTGTATTCTTTTTTCTTTTCTTTATTCTTTTTTGTTGTCACAATCAATATTCTGTATTTTCACAATTCTGGCGAACAAGAACATTTTACACAGAAGGTTAAGCCACTATACATCTGTATAGTGGCTATACATCTATACATCTGTATAGTGGCTTATCTTTGTGCATCTTTGTGTTTAATAGAATCCTCATCTTGATGCATCATCAGTGTTTATCAAAGCCTTTTATGCAATTAAGCCTTTTAATCATAGCATGATTACAAGAAAAAATCTGATATTTATTAAACATCAAATTTCATATTAATGTAAAAAGCTTGTGTACATTTTCTTGCTGTCATCTTTCAGAATTACATTTTAGTCTCTTGCAGTGGAGCATGCTTTGATGTTAGTGCATGAAATTGCTACACATAATAACGAATAAACAAAACTATATTGTAAGTAAATTCATAAATGCGTATGAGATAACTGAGCTGAATGTGAGATTTGCAGTGCATCCTGCATACTTATTTGCCATCCCCACCTCCACAAGGTATAAAAACCCAAAGTGTCACCAAACCTCCAATTTGTAAATGTAGCACAGTGTGTTTACGTGTGTGTGTCTCAATTTACTTGAGGTGACACAGGAAAGCAGATAGAAAGCTGGCTCTGCAGGTATCTGAAGAGAGAAACAAAACAACAGTAGTCGAGAGATGCGAGTCAAGCACAGGTTTTCACTGTTCACATATGTCAGAAACAATGCAATCATGATTCCATCCGTTTTATACGGTACAATTAAATACCGGTGCGCTGATGCAACTCACCTCACAGAATTAGCACAAAACACCAGCCTCACACAGGTTTAATGAAATCCACTTGCACTTATCTATCTCTCTGTCCATGATATTGCATTACCCAGCCACTACAGTGATATATATATATATGTACGCATATATGCAGCTTCCAAAGGGTTTCCGAAGTCTCAGCATTTGTTAACGATAATAGCCAAAATCTGACACGTAAAATGTGTCAAATCACGATAAAGCTCGTCATCGCACACACCATGAGCTGATTTTTTTTCAATACATGAATACACAGCGACCAACAACATGTATTCACTTATGCAATTTTGTCAGCAGCCAAGCTTTACCCACTAAATATAAAACCATATGTCCATTTGAATCACATGGAGAATCTGTATGTGCATTGCAAGCAGATGGTGCAGATACAACAATGATGCTTATGTAAATGCTTTTTTTGAGACACATTGATAAACCTTGTACTTTGAATGACATTCAATAACACACACACACACACACACACACACAAAACACACTGACTATCTTTTGACTGGTACAATGTTAAGCAGTTATCCCCCAGTGTGAATTTGGTGGTTGTTGGGCGAGTAAAGCCTGTAAGCATTCACCATTGGTGTGAGGGTGTGTGTGTATGTGTTTTTAATTCTGATATGAATGTGTTTGTCAATGTAGCTCACCGCTCTCATCTGTGGGTTCATCATCAAACTAAGGAACTGTCTCCGTGACGATGGGTTCCTCCGACAGCTCTACACCATTGGCCTGCTGGCTCAGTTTGAGTCCCTACTGAGCACCTATGGTACACACAAACACACACACACACATGCACACACAAACCACAGAATTTTTGTCCACGTTTGTTTACCATTATGTATTTTTTTGTCTGTGCTCAGGAGAGGAGTTTGCTATGTTGGAGGACATGAGCATCGGTGTCATGGATCTCCGTAACGTCACCTTTAAGGTAAGATGACGAGACTTAAGATTTTTCTTGAAGTTGTTTTTCCTTTTCCTCATCACTCCAATTCTACCCATTTTGTGTCATTTTAAGGTCACCCAGGCAATCAGCAGCTCCGCCCCTGACATGCTACCAATCATCACAGGGAATCGCAATGGCTTCAATGTCCGAATCCCACTGCCGGGAACCATGTTTGATGCTTTACCGCGTGAGATCCAGAGTGGCATGTTGCTCAGGGTTCAGCCAGTGCACTTCAACGTTGGCATCAACGAACAGCAAACGCTGGCAGAGAAGTGAGTGGAGGAGGAGGAGGAGGAGGAGGAGGAGAGAAGATGCTGTGTTGTTGTACGTAATATTCAGAGAGCGGCAGACATTTTGGCAAATTGTCTGTGTGTGTCTGTGTGTGTGTGTGTTCTTCAGGTTTGGTGACACATCCCTCCAGGAGATCATTAATTTGGAGAGTTTGTCCCGGCTCAACTCGTATTACGAACAGTTCAAAGAAGTCCTGCCTGAGGACTGTAAGTACAAAAGAGTACAGCCAGATTTCAGTGACATCATTTACTGGTGTACAGAATTTTAATGTATATATACTGTATACAATATATATACTGTATGTGGTAACGGGGGGCAGGGACACCTATTGCTGCTCCCTCCCTCCATTCCACCAGCCTGCCCTTTTTGTTTTGCCTTAACCACGTTTCCTGTCTTCCTCCCAAACTACAGGCCTCCCAAGGTCTCGCTCTCAGACCTGTCTCCCTGAGCTGCTGAGGTTTCTGGGGCAGAACGTACATGCCAGGAAAAACAAGAACGTGGACATCCTCTGGCAGGCTGCCGAGGTACTGTTTTGTCTCACAGCATTTTAATATGTGCACGATGTGCGATACTATGGAGGGGGGAAAAAAAAGAAAGAAGCAGTACCTTAACTGTCATTTCAATGTCTCAGAATCTATGGGTTTGTTGCCTTGAACATATTATCCTCTTAAAATAAATGTGAAACATTTCCATCAATACAAAACTTTTCATCAATACAAAAATGGACAATAGTTTTTTGAAAAGTTAAAATTCTGACATTGAAAAAAAAGAAAGAAGAAGTCTTCAAACTGAATGGTTGCAAAAGTTTTTTACCCCAAGTTGTTTACTTTTACATTACTCTTTACTTTTGAAGCAAACTGTAACTGGTTTTACACACCAGTTTGCTGACATTTTTCAGGTTATAGCCATAAGCAACACAGGTCAAATATACACTAAATCCACTTCTGTTGCCAGTTTTCTCCACAAGCTGTGGTTGTTTGGGTCATTTTGCTGCAGCCATGATCAATACTGCTAGAGGTTACATCTTTCATGAGTCATTTAGCATGCATTTACCGAAGCAATTATTACATCACATTATTTAGATAAAGAACAGAATGTACTGAATGTATCAATGTGATATTGTTTACCCCATCAATGAATTTACAAATGCAAAAGTTGCTATATTGTAACAAATGTAGAGTTTTACCTAAGAATACTTACTTTTCTGAAAACAGTTGAAAAGGATCTTTTTCACTTAAGAGAGGACATCTACCTATGAATGAAATATATCTCAATCCTTTGTCAGATCTGTCGTCGACTGAACGGAGTGAGATTCACCAGCTGCAAGAGCGCCAAAGACCGCACAGCCATGTCAGTCACCCTGGAGCAATGCCTAATCCTTCAGCACGAGCACGGCATGGCCCCGCAGGTCTTCACGCAGGCCCTGGACTGTATGCGAAGGTAGGACATCCTCTCAACACAGTGTCAGAGAACACTTATGGAAATCACACAGCTAAAATCACACATGGACAAAAAAAGCATGCAAATTGTTGACATGCAAAATTGACAGTTGATTGCCATCTGAAATCAGCATGCCACAGCTCAATAATCTTTCAATTGAGCTCACAAATTAAGGTCAGGAAAAAGTAATAATTGTGGCCTGTTTTGTCCGAGTGTGATTCAGTCACATAGGATTTCCTGTTTCCTGTGTAGAGAAACACAGAAAATAGATGTCCATACCTAAGGCATTCTTGAATGCTTAGAAATTCAGTTGGTGGCGACTTCATCAGACTCTTGTCACATATTTAGCAGAACCGCAGAACTGGTTTCTATTTCTCATGAGACAATAATGAGGTCAAATGTGACAAGGTTCTGAAAAAGAGAACCTAACTGTTATTCAAGTGCACAGATGCTCCATCGGTCATCTCTGTTGGGTGCTTGTTGGTCAGTCTGTAGGTCAAAAGTCTGCCTGTCTGGCTGTGATGTGCTGCTGTCTTCTCCTTTTGTCCATCTAAAGCTAGCTGAAGCTGATTTGCAAGTCTGAGTTGCTGGGCAGCTTGCTTAGAGTTTTGACCAACCACCACCATCTTTACTTTTCTTTTATACATCCTCCTTCAATCCTCCCTGCTTTTCCTCTCCTTCACCCACTTGTAATGTCTGCTGAGGTGGGACAAAGAAAGGTATTTAGTGTCTCTACTGGGGTGTGACTGTGCACATCCATGTTTAAACACTTAAATCAGTATCCCTACTTGGAACTAGCCACGTAGAATGATGCTGAATGTCTGTTGACAGAGGCCTCATCGTCTTCTGGGTTCTTACTCTTATATGATTCGTTGTACGATTACTTACACAGTGACTTTGTCAAACAAATTTTGCTGTCCAACCTGCCAATATTTTGAAAGAATTAATGCCAACATAGGCAACGTTAAGGTGTGAGTAAAGCACGGGATTAATGGTTAAACAGTGGAGATGGAAACATCCAAATAAATTAGCAGAGGCAGCAACAATGGCGGGTACAAGCAATTTTGGCCACACCACCTTGCAGAGCTTTGTTAAGAAGAAATGCGACAAAAAACAGTGGAACAAAAACAGTGATTTAGTTGCTTGCAGTCTTGGTTTTGAAATGAACTTAATTTCAGGGCTTTTGCTCAGTCGGCATACTTCTTGTTCAAAGGAGCTCATTCTGGCAGTCAGCATCACGTATAATACATCTTTTTTTTCTCATAGGAGTAACTAATAAATATGGAATATTCACAGTTTAGATTGTTCAGTACATCTTGATTTAGCAGGCCAAAACTAAAAATGAAAATGATAAAAACACATATCTGGCTAACAGCCTGGTACAGAATAGAGCAGACCTCCAGCAACAATATTGCATTAAATAAAATTTTTCACACATATTAAATCAAATAGTTTTTGTAAGCAACCTTCTCTTAATAATTATTTACTTGTATTTCTTGGTCCTGTATTTCGTGGAGGCAGACATGTTGATTTGGCAAGAAAGAGAGTCTTACTGTCCGTAGTGGTGAATTGTGGTTTAGTGCTTAGGTGTTAGGACAGTTGCCCTAACACCTTTCCTTCTACTATTCTGCAATCTTAATGTAGGAGAGATTTTAGACACGCAATAAGATATAAGAGGAAGGGTTGGGAAACATCTGTCAGAGAAATTTTTCCTCCTTAGATGGCCAGGTGAGCAACCAGAGCAGTAGGTGGGGAAGCAGATAGGTTTAAGAGCCAAATAGAGACAAAGTGAGTGTAAAGTGTCATGGGTGACGACGTGATAATCTCAGCAAATTTCTATTGATGTTTGGTGGTTATAAAGAGCAAATCTTATAAAGAGTAAAAAATCCCTGCTTATCTTGTCTTTGTAAAAGTTTTTGTAACTTTTTGTGTCTTCATACTGGAGTTTTCTGTTGTTGTTGTTGTTGTTGTTGTCGTCGAGCCCGTATGAAACATGTTATCCTGTAAGTTGTCTTTCTGTACTTGTGCTAAATAAAGTTACACCCACAGATCCTTTAAGACACAAAATGTTTTCACCTTTAGCCCCTTTACACCCCCCCCC
>OMNV01029204.1:19457-34099 GCA_900303265.1 Brotula barbata | reverse complement strand
TCCCCCCACAATCGTCCTCCTTCCTCATCAGCTTCATCTGAGCATGTTTGAGCTGTGATGCATGCTGAGGACAGGCTTGGAGGTTTCGCCGTTTGCCTCCCTCTCTGTTACCGCCGTATCCATTTATTTTGCTCTAGGTCCATAGATTTATGATGCTAAGTATAATCTTATAGTTGCCATGTGAATCCATCTTTCCCCCATCCCTCCCTCCGTCTTTGCCCCATGTCTTAGATGATGAAACATGGAGAGCCATCACTCTGTTTTCTTATGTCCTCTCCTTTTCTCAAAGATGTAGAACATCTTAGTTAATTTGCTGTTTTCTCTCTCTCTCTCTTTCCCTCTTCCTCCTTCTCCTGTTTGTTTGATATGTCGCAATTTTGTGACTGGCTCATTTGTGCGGGAATGTTTGGATTTGGTTTGTTCATGATTTATCGTTGTTGGTCTGGTTTGCGTTTGTTATGGGTTTTGTTTTTTGTTTTTTTGCATCATTTTTTTTTTTTTGCCCCACGAAATCTCATTCGTCTGATATTTGTTGCTTATGGTGATCCATTGTTGCGATCACCTGTTAATTTGCCATTTCATCCTTTCATCGATGCACTGGTGTTTGCCATCTGTCTGTTTTTGCTTTGTTGTTGCTTTGCTCCCTCCTCTCTCTCTTTTCCTACATCTTGAATCTCCCTCCATACCCCTCCATCTTGCAATCTTCCTATTATTATCTTTTCTCTTTTTTTCTTCCTCCTTGCCATCTGTCCTCCCCTTCCCTCCCAAATCTCCTCCGCGTCCCCTTGTCTTTCAATCCTTGTTTCCTCTTTTACAAATACCTTCCTCAATTTCTGCCATCTTTTCTCCCTCCCAACCTAAACCATTTTGCAATGCCCTTGCTACTTCCTCCTTCCTCTTCCTCTGCACCCTGACTCGCCAGCATTGGGACGAGGGAGGGGGTGATCCAGAAGAACCTGAGCGGCTTGTTGCCGGTGCGGGACTTCCGGCTGGATCCCAGCCTTCTGTACTCACTGCCCCTGTTGGCCCTCAGCCCCAATCTCCTGGTGGTGTGGCTCTTTCTCAGCGTGGCCTATTTCCTAGCCAAGCTCCGGTGCACCTGAGTGGCCTCACACCCCACGCAGATCGTCGGGAGTGACTGACAAAATCCAAGGCATAATGCACGTCCCATGGGTGTGATTACAGGGAAGGATGGGGGATGTCCACGTGGAACGCCTGTGCGTGTTTCTCAAACTGTACCACTGTCCTGTGAGTGTACAAGGTGTGCACACTGGCCCGCCCCCAACAAGGCCTTTGCACGCCTACCCTCCCCTACATGAAAGGCAAAGCCCTGCCCTGACTTTTTTGTTTATAAAATATTGTTTACTAGGTTTCCCTGTTGTCAGCACAGGTACAGGGCGAGCGAGTGCGGCAGGTAAGAACCCAGCCTGCCAGTCAGATTTCCGGAATGGCTCCTGGAAAGTTTGGAAAGTTTGGAATGTGGCTAGGGCAAATGTCTGGCCAGGAAAAGTAAAAATACACATATGATGGTACACATGGAGGCATTAACCTTCTGCCACATAACGGAGAGTTTTGTCATGTGAGTGGTTCTCTATTTGTGGCCTAGCCAGTGCTTCCATTATCAGCATGAATCTGCAGTACGTTTACATACATGCTATATTCCGATTCATGTCGATTTAAGCAATATCAAGTAATTTTACAAAATTTCACTAAATTGTAAAATTGGTGTTAATAGAATGGACCTCTAGGGAACACGTGAAACAGCCTCTACATTAAGTTATTAGATACAAATATGTTCACGGTTGCCTCAAAGTCTTTTCCTAGGACTTTTTACCCTGAAACTTCATTATTTTTGCATGAACTGCTATCCTACAATAACGTCCGAGTGCATTCTTACATCAATAGTGCCTAGTAAAAATTTATTTTACAAGGTGTTACTGTTATTACAACAGAACAAAGCTCTATTTGAGAATGCGTATGGTATGTTTAGCTTTACATCGCCTCTCTGTGTACATTGCAGAACAAATAAATCCATAGTGGTCCATTCAAAAGTGAACACCAAGTATCGCCAGACTGATTCAACTTACAGGAAAAATGACAGAATTTGAACGTTAATGATTTGAAAACACATTTTGTAAAATTGCAGGTATATCGCTCTAAGGCTAATTTGCCAAATACATCACAAAATGCATCACAGCCCTAAACCCTTCTTGCACCCCAGTTATCTCATTTTATCACCATAGAAACCACTTCTACAATGTCAGAAGGGATTAGTGGGGTTATGAAGGTGG
Organism: Brotula barbata; assembly: GCA_900303265.1. NCBI lineage: Eukaryota > Metazoa > Chordata > Actinopteri > Ophidiiformes > Ophidiidae > Brotula > Brotula barbata. Next base: position 31,808 of record OMNV01029204.1, on the reverse strand, counting down.
TAAAAGAGTTAACCAGGATGTAAGAAGGGGTATTAATTCGAGTACGAGGAGAATCTGCCAGATGAGGAAAAGCAGAGGTGGCCCACTGCAATTTGAATTGAAGTTGTGTAAGAATATGCAAATTCATTCAGATATTAAATTGTCTAATGATGGTGTTTATCTAACATGCTAAAATGATTTAGTGCCTTAATCGGAGAATAATCGAAGTGCATGTAAACGTACTGTCTGACCCAAATTTTCTAGTGAAGTCCAAAGATTGGCAAAAGTTCGTCTTAATGTTAGAGGATATTTGCATGCCACCTTTCCACCCTGCCCAGATGTTGCCCCGCCCTCTGTGACCTCCTCAATAGAGGATTCCAACCACTACAGTCGGAGCTGTGAATATGTATAATGAAGCAGATTATAAGAATCTTGTTTTCAGGGAAAAGTTTATCGTAGCCATTATGATCCAAGAACTTTTTGCGTGTATCTGCAGCTTTGCACGAAGGGTTGGCTTGTTTCATTTGTGCAACATGTTTCAGCGCATTTTATTTATTATCGTCTTCCGCCTGCTACTGCACTTTACCAGCTTAAGTGGAGGAAACAAAATGCTTTAATTCAGTGCCAAAATAAATTCAGCATACTGCTAGTTGTGTTTGGTTAGGTCTTCCTGCTTTTATAGACAGTGGGGGGAGACTGTTTGCTGCCTTTGGCTGTGTTTACCTGCAGCCTGATACATCCATCACATGTTAGAGGAATTATATTTTACTTCTATAGATATTACATTTATTGTGACAGTATTGCTTTCAAAAATGATTGAGTGTCTGTTTACCCACAGCTCACAGCCACTTCTTTGCATCTATAGCCCCAATTCATTAGGGGAAAATGATTTGAAGAGCGAACAATCTCTCCAGCTACACTAAAGTAATTATATCAGACCTAATGTGATGAAAACATGCTGCCGTGTGTATTGTCTTTTATATCTTTATTTCTGTTTTAATACATCGCCAGTTGATTGTTTTCTTTGTTGTGGTTCGAAGACCAGACAAAGTGTTTTAAATAGTTTTCAGAACTCGGAAAAGAATGAATAGATCGTAAGACCGATGGCTGCTCTTTTGCTTATCTGCCTAAAGTGACATTTCCCCCTCAGAGATGGCGAGGTGTTGGCAACCCCACTGCAACTGGATCGGTTAAACAAGTCAAAGAACGGTTGTAAATGTTTGGCGTCAAGGTGATAATTTTTAATTTTGATGCATCAGAATTCATTTTATTCCACTACAATAACAAATTCATCAGTTTATCAGTTATTTTGAAACACTTGATGTATCACCTTTTTTTTTTTTACGTCACTAAATTTACAAATATGACCATTTGAACTGAGCTACACACTATTAGTGGACTACAATGAATATGACAAAACTTTGATCTCAGCCACAATAAAAAAGTCACATACAAACATATAAGTGAATTTGAAGGAGGTCGCATTATGAACATTAGAATTAAATGGAATGTCAGTCAAGCCAAACACCTAAATGGTCTTGAGAAACAACTTATTTCTTACTTAAGTGCAGGATGACAGATGGAGAGAAGGGAAAGAAGGTCTGCTATTAACACAGCTCACTAAATGGTGGCGCTGTAGGCTATGATATAAGCTCAGAGCTGGAGCTGTTAAGTCATCATTGGATTTCATTTTTACTCCTGTGTCTGTAACAATGCCCTATAGCAGTCTGGCTGAGCAGTAATACATGAATTTGATCAGTGCAGGTTGTTGTTGTTGTTTTAAGGTCATTTCAGGCGGCCTTTAGTCTGTCTTCAGGACAGATGCAGGCAGTTCAACTGGACTCAAGACCAGCAGTGTAGTACTGTAGGTCCTTATCATTGAACTCCTATCCGTGCCCTTTGTATTTACCCAGGTGTTGACTAAACAGTAGCTTTAAAAAGAGCTGGTTGCTGTAGATGGAAAGCAGTTGAGCTTTTGGATGCATTAATTAGTGATGGACATTACTGTTATTGTTGTTGTTGTTAATGTTAATGTTCCAAAAGGTTTAGTTTGATTTTGATGTGCTGAATCAATTTTCAGAGATTTTCACATGATATGCCCCAATGACAAAGTATTTCTGCTGTTTGCATCCAAATGTGCACTTTCCACAGTGTTCCCAAGGAGAGAGAGGTCCCTCTGTGATGTTAGTACACATGAATGGTTGCATTCATGTTATAAATTAACTGTTGATACAGTTTATGACCCGTAGCCTACAGCGCATTTTATACCCTGCATTTCTGTGTGTTGACCATAATGGAATGCAGTCTCAGGATAGGATAGGATAGTTTATCGGCGGTAATTCTATTTTCACATCTTTTGGCCCTATTCATCAAAAGAATTACTCATTCCAAGAAGTAAATTGTTTGCTGACCGGATGATGGATACATTGAAAAATTACAAACTCTGCGTCGTTTACAGTCAGTTAATTTTACTGGAATGTGACTTGAGTTAAGGAACTCCCACATGTTTTTAAGTACGAAACACTCAGACTTACATTAAGCTTCTGCCGAGCTAGCTAGATGCGATCAAACAAGATACCAAAAACAAGCTACCGTCAATATTTAGAAAGTTGCTCAGTAGCTGTCAAGGCAGGTGAAGCTTGAAAAATGACCTGGTGAAGTAATTCCGGCTTGGTGTGTCGCGGCCCCTACACATTACACATTACACATTACACATTACATATTACACATTACAAATTACACATTACATTTGCAGTTTGTTATGGTAAAGGAGCTCGGTGTAGCCAGAGGATGTGGGAAAGATGACGAGTAAAGTAAGGTAACTAGCCTACATTAAGAAAAGTGTATTTGTACAGTCCAATGTCACACACAACAGACCCACCATACAAACGGTTCCTGACTCAGCCTAAAGCTCTCTAAGAAGAGAGATTCCCCAAAACGCCTTGAGAAATAAAAAGAAAAGAATGTAACTTTTAGAGCCAAAGATATATAGATATAGATATACTGTATGTGCACAGAGAGAGAGATAAAGAGTGTGGGAGAGGGAGGACGAGGGAGAGAGAGAGAGAGATTGAGCGAGAGTGAGAGCGGGCAAGGGAGAGAGAGCGAGCAAAAGGGAGCTAGAGAGAGAGAGCGAGCGAGCGAGAGGGAGCTAGGTAGAGGGCGATAGTGAGCGAGAGCGGTTGAGGTAGAGCGTGCGAGAGAGAGAGGGCGAGAGAACGGGCAAGAGAGAGAGAGGGTGAGCGAGAGAGTGAGAGAGAGGGCGCAAGAGAAGCTGAGAGAGACAGTGGGCAAGAGTGAGAGTGGGCAAGAGAGAGAGGGAGCTAGATGGAGAGAGAAGGCAAGAGAGAGAGAGAAGGAGGGCGCAAGAAAGGGCAAGAGAGAGGTCGAGACAGAGAGCGAGAGAATGAGCGAGAGTGAGAGCGGGCAAAAGAGAGAGGGCGCGAGAGAGAGAGAGGGTGAGAGAGAGATGTACATGGATTGTATATGCTTTACTGTTTAATCCATTTCTGGTTTCACTCAAATGAGAGAACTTCAAAAAGATAGAAACAGGCCGGACTTTTTTCCTTTACGAAAAATGGAAACAACAACAATTGTAAAAAACTTTGCAAAAATTGATATATTTGCTTGGGAATGTGAAGCTAAATGAAAACGTCAGTCACCCTAGAGAGCAGAGTGTGTGTCTGATTTAGATCGACCCAGTAAGGAAGTGGATCATACCAAAATAGCCTCCTGTAGGAGCCGACCGTGCCCCGATGACCCCTAAACACACATACAGCAGAAGCATGAACACACACGTGCACGGGCACATTCAGCGATCTGTACTCATCGCTGTCATCTAACCTAATGTTTATCACATCTGACCCCATTTCAGAATTGGAGGACGAGTTTGTGGAAAAATCATCTGGACTCTGTTTTGCTTTTTTACCTACTTGGCGGATTTTAACTCCTTTTATTTGGATGTTTGTGGTCAGTTTGCAACATTGTGTATTTGTCCTCTGTAGATCTACCTCTTCGAGACAGAAGTTAAACTTTCTGTTCATTTGATTTAAGCAACAAGGGAAAATGCAATTTAGAGAATGACATTCATGCCTAATATAAATGAATCTATACAGATACAGTATACATAGTATATACTGACTATATAAATATATATAATCCAATTTATATAATCACTGAGCTGCAGGGATGTGATTAAAAGGAAATAATTTTCTGTTAAAAGATGGAAATATTCTATTTCTTAAAGAATAAATCCCATTCAGTACAACTAGTAATTTCTGATAATTCCTTGTAATTCCACTTGTGCTTCCGAAAAATGTAATTATGTCAGTCAGAAATTCCAATTTTTTGCCACTTTTCTGTCTGTCTTATTTTTGTCCTTAAGAATCGAGATGTATCAGAGAATATATTTATATGCCTGTATATTTAAACGCTTGTATGCTAAAATGCTGATGTTGGCTATATGTTGTCTTTCAGTATTATTTAAATTCAGAGTATATAAAACTAATCTATATAACATGACCATGCTTGTCTCTGCTTTCGGTACTTTATATTACAGCAGCTGTCACGTATTTGTATTGTTTTACGACAACTACCGATGTGTGAGTGTTAACCCTTTAAACCCAGGTCATGGAGTACACATGATGCAGGCTTATAGAGTATACAACACAGAGGAGGCATTTAAATCTTATCATTTCAGCAAAAGTTGAATTTTCCTATACTTTGAATGTCTTGTGTATGATTTTATACAGATCTCCCCAGAATGCATCCTGATTTATTTGGGATCTTTGGAGACTTTGGTCTTTTCGCTAAAATTCAGAATAAAACTTTTTAATATGGCCAGATTGGTGATTTAAGCGGTTAAGTTTAAGAGGTTAACTGTTTATGTGGTAACTTCCTACAGTGATCCATTCTCAAATTGGACGTGACTAAAAAAAATTCAATTTTATTGCAAGAGAAATTACGCTGATTATTACTGTCACCGTGTTGAGTTATTGCATCAGTTGTTGTTATGTTGATGTATTTCTGCTAACGTTATTCAGTTTTTTCAGTGTAGATAGCGGATTTGGGAGAAGATCTTTGAAAGTCAAAAACAAGGGTTTCTTTAAGAGATCCTAGATCTAGTTACCCATGTGTTTTGTCTCCATAAATGTGACTCTAATCCTCTTCTGGCAGTCAGTCCATATCCTCTTAGTAAGCATCCTTTAGCTATGTAGCGCCCTGTTATACATGTTGCATGTAATGTTAGTGTAATACAGTTAGTGTGTGCTAAAAAGCCCGTCCTGCTTTCTGTTCCCACGTAGGAACGCTACATTGATGTTATATTCTCTGGACTTTCATGATTATTTGTTTGTCGTTGTCATTCTTCGCCTCTCCTTTTCTTTAATTGTTTAGCTAAAGTAAACCATTGCAGACAAATCCATTTCATACTTTGTGTTTTCGAGGGACGGATAAAACAATTCTGGTTCAAATCACAACTCTTGAGATAAACGTTTGAAAAATCGTAAATAGACGAAGAATTGTTGCTTTATGTTTTTTCTGAACACTTGGCTAGTTGTGCAGCTAATTATCTTCAACCAGGCAGTTGTTGTAGATAAAAGTCATCCTGAGCAGGCCCTCAGTTTAATTCTACAGTCTGGACGCTTTTACAACATAAATTAGCAACATAATATGAAAACTCTCTCATAAAGTCTGTCAAAGTGTAAGATATGGACCCATCTCGATTATCAGAGACGAACACAGAATGAGCTTACTGGCTGGAAAACATAGCAACGATCAACACATTTGTTGTAAATTTTCAACAAAGTAACGTTCTGTCATCGTTTGACACCTGGTTCCTTTTCACTATGACATGAAACGTCCACACCACTAACTGAGAGTGACCTGCCAAAATAAAAGCCTGTCTTCATGTCTCCCTGCTCTGACTGAAGGACTGTTGAAAACTTATCAGCTTGTATTGTTTTGAGAAAAATTGTTTTTAAAAAATGGCCTTATATCAAAATCACAATACCCAAATGGCAATATTAGATTTTTTTTTTAAATAAATATCTTATCCGAAGTCAAATTGTTATCATAGTTATCATACGGAGAGATCTCACTTCCCATCATCCTCATCCTTTCACCATCAATTCTCTCTGTCTTCCCGCCTCTTCTTCCATCTGTCTGACACTGCTGGTTTCACATATTTTTTCGTCATTGCTTGGTTTTGTTTGTCTGCTCTCGTGTTTATTTTAAGAGCAAATATTAGAGACTTTTATTGATCTCTGATGGCAATCTCTATTTTTTTACTTTTATTATTTTTTTGAAGGCTGCCCCTTTTTGGAAAATGTGCAATGATATTCAGCTACATAAGAAGTAGACCTGTAGTTGCTCCTCTGGGAGTAAACAGTACCAGGTCCAGAATGACTGGATTATATAATCCTGTCGCGTGTGTTGATGGAAAAACCCATCAGAGCCCACAGATAAGTATACTTTCTGCTATGGAGCAATAACAATCACACGTGTATTTCTGCTCTGCTTGAACATGAACGTGTCTCCTTCTCTGTTTCACCAGCGAGGGCTGCAGACGTGAAAACACGGTGAAGAACGTTGGATCTCGAAAGTACGCTTTTAACTCTCTGCAACTGAAGGCCTTTCCCAAACACTACCGGCCGCCCGATGGGACCTACGGGAAAGTGGAAACTTGATTGGACTGCGTTGTAGTTTTACTGGACATCGTGCCTACTGACATTCATCAGACCCTCAGTACTGTGTTGAATTTTGTTGTACCATATTAGTTGCCTTTATAATATTTACGCGTAATCATACACACACTGAATAGAAGAATGTTTTTCATAAAAGTGGCCAGCACTTGTTTTTATTACGATGTGTACCATCAGCACCAATTCACTCCTGCTTATTTCAACCATACGTGATCAAGTTACGGCATGACATTTATGTCAGGTTGGGCAATTATACAATCATAAATCGTAAAAAAAATGCTTCACAGATTAAAAATAGTGCCTTTGTTTGTAAACAAAGAGCCTTTAAGGAAGACTATTGCTCTTTATCAGCTGAAAAAAGTGAACTCAGTCAATGCGTTCGCATCAGCTCCAAACTTTGAAATGGCTTTTTTTAAAACTACACTATTATGCTAAAAGGACTGAATGCATGTGAACGTGCAAAGTGAGAATTAAGGTAGCTTGAATGTGAAGAGAGCGTAATCCTTATATCGGCAGCTTGAACCGGCAACATGAATTGCAAAGTGAGACGCTCCTCGTCTTCAGTGTAGAATATTTTTACTATTAATCTGTTCAACGTCCATTATACAATTGACATTTTGTACAAAAATACAATCTTGCATGTGGTTTGAATGAGGGTCAGTTCATTCAGGTGGTATCAACAAACAAGAGAAAGTTAAAATGTGTTGATTTTATTCTACTTCCCTGCCCAGTAAGATAGTTTTGCTTTTTGTCCGCCCATTCAAATTGTTTTTTGTTGTTTTTTTTGTGTGTGAAAAACTGCCTGTGTATCATTTTAGCTGCAATGATCGATATGCACCACAGGGGGGTGCTCTTGTAAGTCCCTGCACTGTGCTCCTGAAACCATCACACTGTTAAACAAGATACAAACACAAAATATGTATCTTAAAATTCGTGTGTGTATGTATGTGTGTGTACACGTGTGTGTGCTCTCTCCCTCTCAGTGAGTCCTACTTTTAGTATTCAGTCGACATTTCTTTCAATTGCAATCAAACACAAAAAAGGGGACATCTGAACTGTTAATGTTCCAATAGAATACCTCCTGTCAATATCTGATGCTGAAATAAATATGAACGGATATATTGTATGTTTTTATTTTGAAAATTTGTACTATATAATGTGTTGCATTATTCATTTACAGGGTGACGAGACCGTGTGTGTGCTAGTTAAACACGGAGAGCCTCTCTGTCAGCGATGAGTGTGTGCATCAGAGGGATTATGAGAGAGCAGTTATGTTATTTAGGGGCACGCTGATGTGATGTGTTTGTCACTCTGCCATCAGTACCCAAACATTTCAAAGGACCTTAACCTCTAACAATAAGCATAATCCGTAATAATCCGGGGATTGTCACCTAGTTTGTCCTGCAGCTGTCAACATTGGGTCGGTAATCGGAAAGACACAACACCAGGGGACTACGTGACAGCTGTTTGCATCTGTGCATCCATGATGTTTTCATGTATGATCATGAACTGATTAAAGAAATATTGACTCAATTTAACCCTTAAAACTGCTGCAATCACGAGAAAATGATGCCCCTCTAAAAAGATAAAAGGACATAGGTGTCTCACGCGTCTTGATGTCTGCTGTCTGTGGTGCAATTCATCCTAAACTTTGACTAAGATGCTTCAGTTTGACTAAATCCATGGTGTGTGTCGGTGTGTGAATGTGGTACCAGTCTGAGCTCAGTCTGTTGACGTCTACGCTGAGATGAGTCTTCGTCCTCAGCAGGGTGTTCATGGACGTCCCCATCCCAGGAGTACAGAAGCCTCACAGGGAGCCGTGGGCCTTCACTGTAAATGAAACACACAGCCATGTGAACACACAGAAGCTGTCTGCTGACTCCCACATTGCATTGTAATTAGGTGTTATCACCTTTTCAGCCTGTTTTAAGGCTGTGACAGACAGTGTGTGAAAGTTCACTTTCACCTCTGATTCAACTCAGAACCGTTTTATTATCTCCTGATGGAGGTGTTTTTGATTTTAGCATTGTTCGCTGTCAGGACGCAGCAAAACGTGCATCTGATCTCTCAGCTCAAAAGTAGAAAGCATACACTTAGATTTTTCCAGTACCGTCAGCATTCTGTTTAAATTTACATTTCCTACTATTCATATTTCGTATCGTTGTTCATTTCCAGGAGAGTTGCACTTTTTACGATTTATCAAAAAAGCAAGATAATATCTAAAAATAAAGACATGATCTTTTTGAGTTTGAATAAGAAGGAACACAAAATCTCTGTCAATAAGCAAATTGAGAACAACATGGAAAATATTTGGTTTGAGTGCAGTCACAAGGTTCCTCTCCAGGACTGATGTTACAGCCAAAAGGTCTGGGCTTTCCAGAGATTTTCCTGGGTCAAATCCTTAATTTGCGATGAAGCACTGAATCAGTGTTGGGAAATCACACAGCCTGAGATTCACAGACATGGAATAAAGCCATGAATTGTTTCTATTAATTTGATTAAGGGGGCATGACTATCTTAGATATCTGATGGTATACACCATGAACACATCCAGAGGGGATTCAAACACTCACCACAGTGACTCGCTGACTTTATACTCTCACTCTCTGCAAAGAGGGTTTTATAGCAAACTTCACAAAGCTAATAAAATGAAAACTCGTTTTAACGCAGCACCTTTCACAAGATTAGCGTTTCACAGTAAATAATGAGAATAATTGTAAATTGGTGTAATGATACAGGACGTGCATTACATCAGATTATTGAAAAAAATACGGATGGATCGTTTTAAGAATAAATGAATGTATGTTCTTATACATGACGATGCTACAATCACAGCGTGGGATTACAGGGGACTTCATCATCTTACCTTTGGAGGCACACGCCATCAGCAGGAATGCGATCGCGGTCCTGATGGAGCCAGTCAGGTTGATGTTGACCATTTTGTGAAAATCCTCAGTGGTGCTCGAGTTTATCTCAGCCCAGTCTGTGATGTCCAGGATTATTCAGGACTGCACACACACAGTTCTGTCAGAGAACAAAGGTTACAAAGAGAACCAATTCTACACAAAGTGATCTGGAGAGTTCAAGGCATTGTTCAATGGTTGAAATGTTATTTTCCTGACAGGTAACCAAGACGATGACGAGTTCTTGCTACAGATGTCAATATCTTGATTTTTAGCTTATCATTCGTGATTGTTTCTGAAAGTGAACTGGTCAGTTGTGATAGTTTTTACTGGAAATACAGAGCTCTATTATCAAGATCAATTTGTCATTCTTAACCTGCCATGGCTAAAAGGACACATTTGATTTGACCTGCACTTCATAAAGGCCGAAACTGTAATTCAAATGGAAACACCAGTCATGTTTGTTAACAAATACAACATAAACGGTACCTCAGACTTCCTGGTGTTGTTTTTCCACATAGACTGAAGCCATACGGACCTCCTCAAAGCAGTTGGAGTTCATCCAAACATCACTGGATCCAGAGTCCTCGGTGCCATCCATCATCACCACGGTAGCGTGTGGATAAGGGTGAAGGATAGCACAAAGCATCTCTAAGCTCTTCTTAAAGTCAGATCGTTGGCCAACACATCTTTATTTGGTCAATAATCTGATGATTCCAAAGAATTTAGACTGTATTTTTAGTTGAGATTTGGCTCAACAGCAGCACTGGGGAAACACTGATAGAGGCTTGACCTCCAAACTTTATCTTTTATCAGTTTGTCAGACAGCACAGGATAGAAAGAGGGAACACGGCCATTTTCACTTCACAGTTATGTCTGTAATGACATTAACATGGGTCAATTTACATTATTCTAATATCTCGCCCTTGAGGTCAAAGCAAAATTATCAGTACTCATCATTACAGAATACCGAAACATTCATCATCATCATCATCATCATCATTCATATCAATAATACGCCAAAGCTATAGAGCTTTTACACTAACTGAACAGTTTTGAACTCATCCAACATGTAATGTAAAGCATTCATCTGCATGGTAACACTCTGGACTTACTAACAAACATTGATAATGTCTCATCCCTGACCTTTTTTAATGGCAACCTTATCTTATCAAACACTAAAAAGAAACCTCTGTTTCAAAAAAAAATGGACTGCATTTCTATAGCACTTTTATCATCATGCATTATGGGATTGACAATGAGTAAAGCTTGTAGGAAAGATCATAGGAACTGCTGATGTCACGCGTCGCTTTTTCAGGGGCTCTAGACCAACACTAGGAGACAGCTTAAATTGTAAACACACCAAATATAGTTCGGTCTTTCAGCTACAGAGGCAAAAGCGAAAACAAAGCGTGGACCGTCAAGACAAGGATGACGAACTGAAGTGGTACGGAACAGTACGCTTAAAGGGTCTAGGTCATGACAGACTTACACAATGATCACCACAGCACAGCAAAATGTAGAGAGCGTGCCAAACTGTCAGTATGGAGCCCGCAGATGATGGTGGGCAACGTGAAGCATGCGTAAAAGAAAGACAGAATCACTAACGATGATAACAGTAACAAAACTAGTACACATTTATTATGTGGCCCTGGCAGATGTATTCATTCTAAATAAACGATAAGTTCCTTTTAGGACAGCACCTTCTGAGATCCTGCTCATTTGCAGCTATGGAGTCAGTGCTACACCTGTATTGAGTCAGTGTGAATGTGTAGTAAAGTGAAACAATCAAAAAGAAACTGCCAAAAACATCCAATCCTTGATAAACATTGTTGATCTTTATTTGGGTTCTGAGTGACAAGCTACGCAAAATCTTAAGCTTCAACATGCCATCAAAATACTGATAATAATAATATATGTTATTCAATATCAATACATCATGGAAAAGGAATGTATTTATACTTATATTGTATTTCAGTGTTTCAGCACAAGATATTGATCACCAAAGATTTAGTGTTACATTCAAGAATTTAAACACACCACACTCTTTGCTAGCACGCTTTGCATTTTACAGTGATAAAGCAATGGCACATTCACATTCTTTTGGCAAATCTACTTTTTTTTTACTGTAATTTAATGCGTCCTACATAACATTGCAGAGGCAAAGTGCATGTAAACGCACAGTTCACTGTACGCATGTCTGAGAAAGAAAAAAAATCTATCAGACTCAGTAGGTAACAGATTTTCTTCTCCTAGACACAAAAATTAACAAATAAATCATTCTTACTGAAACATAATTCCCCAAGCTAACAAACTACATAACATCTGAAAGACTTGGAATGGACAGTATGGATTTGTCATGATCGTCTACACTGATTTATGTTGTGCTTACATGTGTACAGAGCAGCATTGGTGGATCTGAGTGATGGTGAAGGCACATAAAAAGCTGCTCAGAGGCCATTTAAAGCCTTGTCTACCAAAAAGTGCACTTTAAAATCTATTCTCAGAGATCCTGGTGAAGTTCATCTGAAATCTCTCCGCAGCATCCTTTGGGAGGGCCAGTAACAAAACGCATGGACGGACTTAAGATGGTTTGAGGCAGTGTTCGTCATCTTGTTAATATGAGAAGTAAAACGTAATTCAGAGTCCTGTGTTGTACTGAGGGTGAGATCAAACTGCTGTTTTCATTTGGTCATTAGTGTCATCAGCACAGCTTCTAAAAGTAAGTTATTTTCTCATGATATCGCCCAGGGGAATTTTGCAGAGTT